>PVHX01027935.1:0-18749 GCA_004024805.1 Geosciurus inauris | reverse complement strand
AACTCAGACATCACTCTATAAGAGTGATGTATCAGAAAAATGGGCAGTGATTGGAGGGAGACATAGAATAGGGTGGTCAGTTTTTAATGGAGGGATTTTGTTTTATTTAGTGAGTTTACTTGTGTTTGTTTTAATGGGAGATATTAGAATATTAGAAAGCAGAAATGAATGAACCACAGAGAGTGGAAGGTGATAATGCAGGGGAGGGAGGGCTCAATCTTGTTCCCAAGTGCACAGGTGGCCTCAGACAGCAACAGACAGGAGGAGGCAGTTCCAGGTGTGGGGCCTGTGATGGAATTATGATGCAGTTCTTACCTGAGTTCTACTTTTTATCCTAGTGAAAAGCGAGAGAAGTTCACCCTCTAGGAGTGAGAAGTGGGGATGTAGTAGTGGCATGTGAGAAGACAACTGACCTGAGAAATGGCATTTAAGAAGGACAGTGCCTGGGCCACAGAAGCCTGTGTTCGTCATCTGAGGGAAAGAAAGGGAGAGAAAGAGAAAAGTGCAGCATTCGGGCTATAGGAGGAGGATAACAAACTAGTAGGAAATGCAACAGAATTTTTCTGATCTGGACATTGGATTATTTTAACTTGTCATTTATCTTTGTCATCATTTTATAATTTTTCTCCATTGAATATATGTTAGAGTCATACATCAGTTAGTGATGGGAATACTTTCTAAGAAATGTGTTCTTATTCTATGAAGGTCACTCTGATACCAAAACAGATAAATACACATCAAGGAAACAAAACTATATATCAATATGCCTGATGAACATAGATGCAAAAATCCTTAATAAAATTTTAGCAATCTGCATTCAAAAACACATTGAGAAGACTGTACACCATGATCAAGTTAAGTTCCATCCAGGGATGCAAGGTTGCATCAACAAATGCAAATCAACAAACACAATACATCATGTAAATGCAATAATATATCACATAAATAGAAAGAGTACATGATCATCTCAGTAGCTGCATAAAAAGCCCTCAACAAAATCCAGTGCCTATTCATGTTCAAAACAATGAAGAAACTAGGGATAAAAGGAACTTCTGTCAACATTGTAAATGCTATATATGTCAAAACTAAAGCCAATGTCATACTAAGTGGGGAAAAACAAAATATTTGTTTAAAATCAGGAATAAGACAAGGATGTTCATTCTCACCACTCCTAATCAATATAGTACTTGAAACTCTAGGCAGAGTAACTAGGCAAGAGAAGAAAATTAAAGAGATAAAAATAGGAAAAGAAGCAAGATTATCTCTATTTGTTGATGACATGAGTCTATACTTAGAAGACCACTCCCCCCCCCCCAAAAAAAACCACAACACATTTCTAGAGCTAACAAATTCAGAAAAGTAGCAAGACACAAAACCAATAGTTTTCCTGTGTACCAATAATGAACCTGCTGAGGAAGCAATAAGGAAAACAATTCCATTCACAATAGCCTCAACAAACAAACAAACAAAACAAAAACAAAAAAACCCCCCAAAACCTGGGGATACATCTAAACAAGGAGGTGAGAGATGTGTATAGTGAAAATTATAAAACACTGAAGAAAAAAATTGAAGAAGACACTAAATGTTGGAAAGATCTCCTATGTTCTTGGATAGGCACAATTAATATTGTCAAAATGGCCATATTACCAGGAGCAATCTGCAGATTCAATGCAATCTTTCCCCACCAAAACACCAATGACATTCTTCAAGAACTAGGAAAAAACAGTTCTAAATTTCACACAAAAGAGTAGAAACCCCAGAATAGCCAAAGCAATTTTGAGCAATAAGAGCAATGTTGGAGGCATCACAATTACCAATCTCAAATTATATTACAGAACTTTAGTAACAAAAACAGCATGGTATTAACATTAAACAGCATTGTACTAACATAATCCATGAAGACCAATGGAATAGAAGTTACAGAGAAAAACCTAGAGAGATACAATCATCGGATCCTTGACAAAGGTGCCAAAAAACATAAGTTGGAGAAAACACAGCTTTTTAAACAAATGGTAGTGAGAAAACTGGATATGTAGAAGAATTAAACTAGATCCCTATCTCTCCCTCTGAACAAAAATCAACTGAAAGTGGAGCAAAGACCTAAGAATTAGACCAGAAGCATGCAACTGCTAGAAGAAAATGGGGTCAGAAACCACAAGATGGTAGGCTAGAGAAGGCTGTATTTCTTGTCACTTGGTGACCTGGATTTCAAGCAGTGGCAATACTGCTTCTCTGTGAGGTGGGTTAAAGAGGGATTTCACTAAAACTCAATATTGGATGGTCAGAGTGCTTAGAGACTTAGAAATTTGGGGTGCATTGGACAGGGAAAAAGGACAACATTGGAGCTAAGCTGCTAGTGGGAGCAGTGGCATTAGCACAGAAAGTGGGAAAACCACAGGGAAATACAATGGACAGTTTAGTTTGAAATAAATCTTGAGATGATGGGGGTGGGGGTGGGTGCGGGGCAGCCTGCCCTAGGCTGACCCAGAGGCTGTACTACACAGCATACTGGTGCCTGAAAGACACCTCATGTTTCCCAACTGTTCAAGGAGAGCCAGGCACCATGTTGAGGTGACTGAGCTGCAGTGGCAGTGGCAATGGCAATGGAAACCAGGTACTGAGATCCAAGAGATTTCAGCAGGGTACAATACACAGTCCTGACAGACACCTGCTGTGTGATCTAGGCTGTGCCTAACAAACTGAGAAGTAAACAGGCCTGGGAATATTTTACTCAGGGGAATACAAGACAGAAGGGCCAAGGAAAGCCCTGCTCCCTCCCCTGCTTTGACTGTGGCAGCTCACAGGACCAGCTGAAGTGGCTTGGGTATTTGAAAGGGCAGGTGTGACTATACTAGGGAACTAAGCCCATGAAGTTGGGAAAGGCAGGGTCCAAGAGCAACAGAAGCTGTGCAGGATTGGATCCCCCACCCCATGAGTAGAACCTGGGGACCCCTGGGATGCAGTCTGCCAGTGGAGATCAGCAACTGTTGCCCATACAGGTATATTGATTAAACATCTCCAGAACAGTTGCCATTCAACAAAGCACCTGTGCCTGATTAGACCTAAGCCCTACCTTTGGGAACTCTACCCATGGGAACTCCTCTCACAGAACTCTACAGTGACTCTACCCTGGGAGAAGAACTGTGCTGACAATATTTCTTATCCCACTCTACTTCATACTACTGAGAAGGGAAGCTGAGAATTATTGAATTCCAACTGGCAACTTGGTGAGCAACAAAAAAGAGGAATGCTTTGACAGCCTGTGGCCCCTACTCTTGGGCTCAGTACATACTTCAAGAAGAAACAGAAAGAAAAACAGCTGAGCACAGACAGCAAAAATATATTCTCATTGACTATTTTTTCCCCTTTTCTCTTCTCTCTCTTTTGTGTGTGTGTCTGCTGAATGGTTGATGGACATTTATACATATACATATTTGTTCCTTTTTTTTTCTCATTTCAAGCATTTTTTTAGGATAGTTATTTTTCCTTGCTCTGTCTCTTGAGGGTTAGGGATTTTGATTACTATATTTTGATTTACTTTTGTGTTGTATTTCACTTGTCTGTTTCCCTTGATCCTCTTTCTCTCTCTTTTTTGATTACAGCCAAATTCTATTCTCTCTTTCATTCATCCTTATATTTTTTACTTCCACTTTCCTCTTCCCTTATAACATTCACATCCTACATTTCTTCTGCATTCTCCCTATTCACCTTTTAAAATTACAAACTCTTTTCTACCCACCTTTCTCTTTTTCTATCCTCTTAATTAACTCTATTCTTGCCAGCTTTTTAGCACTAATTGGTTTATATAATGCCTTTCCCACTACTAATGCTGTAGCAATGATTATTATTTTTTGGTACCAGGGATTGAATTCAGGGGTACTCTACCACTGAGCCACATCTCCAGCCCTATTTTGTATTTTATGTAGAGACAGGGTCTTGCTGAGTTGCTTAGTGCCTTGCCATTGCTAAGGCTGGCTTTGAACTCGTGATTCTCCTGTCTCAGCCTCCCAAAGTGCTAGGATTACAGGTTTGCACCACTGTGCCCCACCTGTAGCAGTAATTAATACTATGAAAGTCATAGATGACACCTGTTGTTTGATTTTATGCCAAACATAATCCATGATTAATTATTGTTTTTACTGATGGAAATTGCTAATCTCACCATTTCTGTTTATTGTGCCAATTTACAGTGTAGATGTCACAGTAGGGACTAAGTATTTAGTTTAATGCTTTATATTGTTTACATTGGCTATTGCTATTATTTGTTTCTCCCTAAACTGTGAGGTTTTAGAAACCTACAGGTATACCATAAATTCATAAGGTAGAAACTCTACTGCTTCAGATCCATACTGATAGATGGGTAGACACACAAACAATATGAAAAAGCAAGGGAACAAACCATCCCAAACAACCCAAAATACCTCAACAACAGACTGCATTGACACCACAGTGGAGGAAATGTTAGAGAAGAAGTTTAAAAGTTCATAGTTAAACTGATCTATGTGGTAAAATACAACATAAGGCCTTAAATAAAAGAGAAATTACAAGAAGTGAAAGATCATTTTAATAAAGGGATAGAGATTCTGAAAAAGAAAAAAATGGAAATCCTCAGAATAGAGGAATCAATAAACCAAATTTAAAATTCAATGGAAAGCATTGCCAATAGACTGGACTACTTGGAAGACAGAGTTTAGGCAATGAAGACAAAGTATATAATTTCAAATATAAAGTTGACCATGGAGAAAGGACATTACAAGACCATGAACAGAGTTTTCAAGAAATATGGATAACATTAAAAGGCCAAATTTAAGATTCACTGGGATAGATTAAAGCACTGAAATACAAACTAAACGAATGCACAATCTTTTTCTTTCTTTCTTTTTTTGTGGTGCTGGGGATTGAACCCATGGCCTTGTGCCTACAAGGCAAGCACTCTACCAACCAAGCTATATCCCCATCCCAGGAATGCACAATTTTTTTTCAGTGAAATAATATCAGAAAAATTCCCAAACCTTGAGAAAAAAATGGAAAATCAAATATAGGCGGCATACAGGACTCCAAATATACAAAATTACAAAAGACTCACTTCAAGGCACATTTTTATGAAAATGCCTAACATACAGAATAAGTATAGAATTTTAAAAGCTATTACAGAAAAGTAAGAGGTCACATTTAGCAGTAAACCAATCCAGATTTCAGCTGATCTCTCAACTTAGAACCCAAAAGCTAGGAGGTCTGGGAATAATATCCATCAAACTCTGAAAGGAAATGGATGCCAACTGAGAATACTGTGCCCAGCAAAACTAAGCTTCAGAATTGTAGATGAAATAAAAATCCTTTCATGATAAACAAAAGTTAAAAAAATTCACAACTAGGATGGTTGCACTACAAAACATACTCAATAAAATATTTCATGAAGAAGAAATGAAAAATAAAAGTGAATACAGCAGAGGGAGAAAATACACTAGAATAGCCAATAACAGGAGAATCTAATTCAAGTTAGAAACTAGAAACAAATCAAAATGATAGTAATAAAAATCATCTCTCAATAATATTGAATGTAAATAGCCTAAACTCATCAATCAAAAGACATAGACTGGCAGACTGGTTTAAAAAATAAGACCTAACAATATGCCCTCTCCAAGAGACACACCTCAGAAGCAAAGACATCCACAGACTGAAGGTGAAAGGATGGGAAAAAACATATCACTCATATGGATCTTGCAAACAAGCAGGGTTATGATTCTCATATCAGATAAGGGGATTTCAAGCCAAAGTTAATCAGAAGAGACAAAGGGACAACAAGAAATAACAATGGTAAATATTTATGCTTCAAACAATGGAGCATCTACATACATCCAACAAACCCTTCTTGATATCAAGAATAAAATAGATGGGCTGGGTATATAGCTTAGTTGACAGAGTGCTTGCCTCGCATGCACAAGACCCTGGGTTCAATCTCTAAAAAAAAAAAAATCAAAATAGAACACAATGCAATAATACTGGGTGACTTTACCATGCATCTCATTACTAGATAGATTTTCCAAACAAAACCAAAATAAGTAAGCTACAAAGTACAATCAATAAGTTAGACTTAATAGACATATATAAAGTATTTCATCCATCCATGACTGAATACACTTTCTTCTTAACAGCATATGGAGCATTATAAAATAGACAATATTTTAGGCCATAAAACAACTCTTAGTAAATTAAAAACAATAACAACAACAACAACAACAGATAATACCTTGCATTCTATCAGATCATAATGGAATAAAATTAGAAATGAACAATAAGATAAAAAATAGAAACTAACACCTGAAGACTACATAGTATACTATTGAATGATGAATAAATAACAGAGGAAATCAGGGTGAAATAAAAAAATACTTAGAGGTAAAATATTTGGGACACTATGAAGGTGGTTCTAAGAGGAAAGTTCATAGCATTGAGAGCATATATTAGAATAGAAAAATATCAAATAAATAATCTAATTTTACATTTCGAGATTCTAGAAAAAGAAGAATAAATCAACACTAAAATCAGTAGAAGACAGGAAATAATTAAAATTAGAACTGGAATCAATAAAATTGAGGTTAAAAACAATTAAATGAAACAAAATGTTGGTTCTATGAAAGAGTAAACAAAACTGATAAACCCTTAGCTCTGCTAACCAAAAGAAAGAAGGAAAACTCAAATTATTAAAATATGTGATGAAAAAGGAAATATCTCCATAGACAGTACTGAAATACAAAAGATTATCAGAAACTATTTCAAAATTTTATACTCCAATAAGTTACAAAATTTTGAAGACACTGAAAAATTGCTACAGATATATGATCTACACAAATTGAACCAGGAGGATGTGGAAAATTTAAACAGACCAATTTCAATTAAGGAAATTGAAGCAGCCTTGTAAAGCCCACCAACAAAGAAAAGCTCAGGACTGGATGGATTCTCAGCTGAGTTCTACCAGACCTTTAAAGAAGAACCAATATCAGTCCTCCTCAAATTATTCCATAAAATAGAAAAGGAGAGAACTCTTCCAAATTCATTCTACAAGACTAATATCACCCTGATACTAAAACCAGAAAAGACACATCAAGGAAAGAAAACTTCAGACCAATATCCCTGATGAACCTATGTTCAAAAACCTATGTGTAAAAGTTCTTAATACAATACTGGCAAATCACATACAAAAACGTACTTAAAAAGACAGTGCACCATGATCAAGTGTGTTTCACCCCAGTGATGCAAGACTGGTTCAACATACAGAAGTCAATAAATGTAATTCATTGCATAAACAGGCTTATAGACAGGAATCACATGATAATCACAATAGATGCAGAAAAAGCATTTGACAAAATATAGCATCCATTCATGTTTAAAACACTAGAAAAAATAGAGATGGAATTTAGCTCAACATTATAAAATCTATATATGACAAACCCAAGGCCAACATCATTCTAAATGGAGGAAAACTGAAATTATTCCTTCTAAATATAGGAACAAGACAGGGATACCCACCTTCACCACTTCCATTTAACATAGTTCTTGAAACTCTCCCAGAACAATTAGGCAAAAGAAAGAAATTAAAGAGATACAAATAGGAAAAGAAGAGCTCAAACTATCTGTTTGCTGATGTCATAATCCTATATTTAGAAGACCCAAAACTCAACCAGAAAACTTCTAGAACTCATAAATGAATTCAGCCAAGTAGCAGGATACAAAATTAAAACTTATAAATCAATTGTGCTCCTATACTTCAATGATGAATCAACTGAAAGAGAAAGTAGCAAAGCTATCCCATTCACAATAGCCTCAAAACAAATTGGGAATCAATCTAACAAAAGCGATGAAGGACTTCCATAATGTAATTTACAGAACACTAAGGAAAGAAATTGAAGAAGACCTTAGAAGATAGAAAGACCTCCTATGTTCTTGGATATGCAGAATTAATATTGTCAAAATTGCCATACTATGAAAAGTGCTATACAGATTTAATGCAATTACCATTAAAATTCTTCATAGAAATAGAGAAAGCAGTCATGAAATTCATTTGGAAAAATAAGAGGGCCAGAATAGCCAAAGCAATTTCTCCTTTGTGAGAAAACTGAAGCAGGAGGAATCAATACCAGACCTCAAATTGTACTACAGAACTACAGTAATAAAAACAGCATGGTACTGGCACCCAACCAGGCTAGCAGACCAATGGAATAGAATAGAAGACACAGAGACAAACCCACAAAAATACAATTACCTTGTAATTGACACAGGCACCAAAAATATACATTGGACAAAAGATAGCCTCTTTAACAACTGGTGCTGGAAAAACTGGAATCCCATATTAGTAGAATGAGATTTAGCCCCCGTCTCTTACCCTGCACAAAACTCAACTCCAAGTGGATCAAAGACCTAAGAATAAGACCAGAAACCCTGCACATACTAGAAGAAAATGTGAGCCCAACACCCCAACATATCAGCTCAGGAACTGATATCCTTAAAAAACTCCTGAGTGCAAGAAGTAAAATCAAGAATCAATAAATGGGGCAGATTCAAACTAAAAACCTTCATAGCAAAAGAAACAATCAAAGAGTGTGAAGAAAGATCCTACAGAATGGGGAAAAAATCTTTGTTGTCCATACATCAGATAGAGCATTAATTTCCAAAGAACTCAAAAAACTTAACACAAAATAAACCAATCAATAAGTGGGCAAGGGAACTAAACAAACATGTTTCAAAAAAAGAAATACAAATAACCAACAAATATATGAAAAACATGTCCAGCATCTCTAGCCATTAGCAAAATGCAAATTAGAACTTCACTGAGATTTTACCTTACTCCGACCAGAAGGGCAATATTCAAGAATACAAGTAACAATAAATATTGATGAGAATGTGGAGAAAAGGATCCACTCATACATTTTTAGTGGGACTGCAATTGGTGCAACCATTCTGGAAAGCGGTATGGAGATTCAAAAAAACTATGAATGGAACCACCATTTATTTGATCCAGTTAACCCACTTCTCAGTATATATCCAAAGGACTTAAAATCAGCATACTACAGTGATGCACCCACGTCAATGTTAATAGTAGCTCAATTCACATTAACTAAGCTATGGAGCCAAACTAGGTGCCCTTCATCAGATGAATGGATAAAGAAAGTGTGATATATATACACAATGGAATATTACTCAGCCATAAAAATGAATGATTTTATGACACTGGCTGGTAAATGTATGGATCTGGAAACTAATATGCTAAGTGAAATAAGCCAATCCCCCAAACCAAAGATAGAATATCTCTAATATGTGGAAGCTAACTCACAGTAAAAGGGGGTGGGAAAGAGTAAAAATTCAATGGATTAGACAAAGGGGAATGAAGAAGGGAGGGGGATACGAAAAGGAAAGACAGTGGAATGAATCTGACATGTCTTTCCTGTGTACATATGAAATACACCACAGTGAATCTCACTTTTGTGTACATCCACAAGACTGGGATCCTAATTAGAATAAGATATAATCCATGCTTGTGTAATTATATAAAAATGGAGTCTACTGCCATGTATAACTAAAGAGAACCAATAAAAAAAGAGAAAACAGGGTCACCCCCGCCAACCACGCGTTGGCTCAGGCATCAGGTACCATAGTAATAGTACTAAAGTTCAAGAAGTAAAACCAAGGATCAATAAAGGGTATCAAATCAAAAAAGCTTTTGCACACAAAGGAAACAAGAGCATGAAGAGAGAGCTGAGGGGATGGGAGAAAACCTTTGCCAGATTCTCTTCTGCAGGGGGATTAATTTCCAGAATATATAAAGAACTCAAAACACTTGACATCCCAGAAGCAAATAACCCAATCAGTAAATGAGCAAAAGGAACCTAACAGACATTTCTGAAGAGAAGAAATACAAATAGCAACAAATGCATATATATCAAAGAAACACATATCAAAACTACACTGAAATTTCATCTCACTTCAGTTAGAATGGTGATTTCATAATTGTGCAAACACCTTAAAGTGTGCTTCCACAAACCTAGATGGCACAGCCTATGACACACCTATGCTCAGTGCATGAGCTGGACAGGAACTATCAACAGGTTCACAAGTGTAACGGATGTTACACTCTATTTTTGAAAATATGATTCATGCACAAACAAGAACATTCAAAAGGTACTCCAGGGTATACAAAAGTAAGTTATTCATGTTGCTCCCCTCTCCCAATATCATCCCTTGTCTTTCCGGTCATCTACCCAGAAACCATCCTAGTTAGCAACTTCTCATGTTTATTGCTTAAAAAATATGTCCATCATTACTGTTGTTATGTTAGTAAAGGCCACAGACTGAGATACAGTATGTGCAAATGACATATCGGGTAAGAGATTTGTATCTAGAATATAGAAAAGATCACCTACAAACTGATCAATAAGAAAACACATAAAATTAGGCAAAACAAATTATATTGTTATTTGATGGCGTGAACAAATATGTAAAAACAAATCTTACTATTATGTATAAGGTTTACAAATGACAAACAAGTACATGAAAAGATGTATGATGTGATTAGTCATTAGGAAAATGGAAACTGAAATGACGATATACCATTACACACATATTAGTATGGCTAAAGTTAAAAAAAAAACTGTTAATACCACATGCTAATGAAGACACAGAGCAACAGGAACCTTCATTCATTGCAGGCAGGGATGCAAAAGGGTACAACCACGAAAGGAGATATTTGACATTTTCTTCTAGAACTACACGTAGACTTGCTGTACAATCCATGAATCATACGCCTAGGTCTTTCTCAACTAATTTGAATAATTATGTTCAAACAAAATTTGCATGCCAATGTTTATAGTAGAACACCTTGTACGTATGGGCTGTACACAGTGACTTCCAAAGACTACAGCATGGAAAAGGAGGAACTAAAAAGGAGCATCACAGGGAACAACCTACCTTGGCCAGGTGAAGAATGTTCACAGCCAAGTGAACTGGGGATGAATGAGTAAAGAGGGCAGTTCAATCCCTCAACATGCTGTGCTGAGTGGCATGTCATCTCTGTGGTCTTCTCCTCAAAATCCATAGCCCCAGCCAACCAAACTCAAATCAAAGATCATTCTGCAATATACCTGAGCAGCATGCCTCAAAATTGTCAAGGTCCTCAAAAGAAGGCAAAATCTGTGAAATTGTCACAGATGAAGGAGACTTAAGGAAACACAATTGGAACTAAATGCAGTGTGGTATCCTGGATGACATCCTTGAACAGAAAAGGATCATCAATAAAAGCTAATGAAATCCAAATAAAACATGCAATATTTATCAATATTGCTTTATGTAGGTAAAAACCTGTATTGATTTTATTAGATAATACCTATTCAGTCAAGTTAGGTGACAATCTTTGCAAAATTATCAACTAGGATATTATATGGTTTTTAAAATTTAAGGTTATAATTGTCCTGAATCAATATTTAACCTATTCTAACCCTAAGCCTTTCTATTTTTGAGGGCCTTTTATTGGAGAATGGTGTAAATTTAAAAAATGTGCTAGCAGCTACATCAATTTTGCTTTAATAGCTATGCCAAATGCGTGATCTAATCAAAGATGTTAACAGTAGGGGAAATAGTATGTGACCACAGGCAGTCTGTGTTAACTTCACCTTTTTCTAAATCTAAAGATATTATTAAAGGATAAAGTATATTTTATTTATTTAGGTTTATTTTGGTGGTACAGGGGCGAGGGATCACACTTAACGCTCTCCACCACTGAGCTACGTCTCTAGTCTCTAGTCCTTTTAGGGTTTTTGTTTGTTTGTTTAGACAGCATCATGTTAACTACTGGCCTGGCCTCAAACTTGGAATCCTCCCACTTCAGCCTCCCCAGTAGCCGTGATGACAGGCATGAGCCACCATGTCTAGCTAAAGTCTACGTTTAAAAGCAGCTCCTGGGAAAGGAAGAGTTTGTAGGAGAAAGTAATATATTTGCTTTTCTTTCAGTGTTCCAGGCTATTATCAAGAAACTGGAGAAGGGGCTTTTGGAGAGAAGATCTGAGAAGTTGACAGGATTCCTTCTAGGAACCTTCTCTAACTCCTGTACAGTTCAGGACAACTCAGAAGCATCTTCATCCCCCCGCGCTGCTCCCTCTCTGGATCAGCCATCTTTCCTCTGCTCCTTCCACAGCCTGGCCTCTCTAGAGCTGCTCAGGCAGCCTCAGAGGGCAGCTGGGGCGCCCCCGTGTGGCCACGTGGCTGAGCACAGAAAACCTGACCTCCCATTTCTTGTGATCACTTGGGGCAGACCTGGGTCTCCCTAGGCCTGCAGCAACTCTACAGAGCTCTGCGCCCAAGTTGGCGTTTTCATTTCATGTCAGGTTTGGGATTTTCAACTGTTACTCAAAATACAAGAAATATGTTTCCTCACAGTTGAATGATACTGAACTCTTGTCTCGCGGAGCATCCAGGTCTGCATGCAATTAAGGCCAGTTCCAGGGCGTGGACTAACCCCACAAATATAATGCGTGCCCTCAGTTTCCTGGATGAAAACTTGGACACGGAATCCCTGAGACTTTCAGAGGATTCATCACTGATATATAAAAATGCATTTGATTTATGGGTATTGATTTTATATATTCCTTCTTTGCTGAATTTATTTATTAATTCTAGATGTTTTCGATCCTCTAAGTATAGAATCATGTCATTGGCAAATAATGATAGTTTAATTTCTTCTTTTCCTATTCATATCTCTTTAATTTGTTTCATCTGTCTAATTGCTCTGGTTAGAGTTTCAAGGACTATGTTGAATAGAAGTGGTGAAAGAGGACATACCTGTCTTGTTCTGGTTTTTAGAGGGAATGCTTTCAATTTTTCTCCATTTAGGATGATGTTGGCCTTTGGTTTTGCATAGATAGCTTTTACAATGTTGAGGCCTGCAGCAACTCTACAGAGCTCTGCGCTCTGTAGTAGTATGTTCCTACTATCCCTAGTTTTTCTAGTGTTTTGGACATGAAGAGGTGCTGTATTTTGTCAAATGCTTTCTTAGCATTTATAGAGATAATCATATGATTCTTGTCTTTAAGTCTATTGATGTAATAAATTACATTTATTGATTTCCATATGTTGAACCAACCTTGCATACCTGGGATGAAACCCACTTGATCATGGTGCACTACCTTTTTAATATGTTTTTGTATGTGATTTGCCAAAATTTTGCTGAGAATTTTTGCATCAATGTTCATCAGGGATATTAGCGTGAAGTTTTCTTTCTTTGATGTGTCTTTGGTTTTGGAATCAGGGTGATACTAGCCTCATAGAATGAGTGTGGAAGGGTTCCCTCCATTTCTATTTCATGAAATTTGAGGAGTATTGGTATTAATTCTTCTTTGAAGGTCTTGTAGAACTTGGCTGAGAATCCATCTGATCCTGGCCTCTTCTTGGTTGGTAAGTTTGTGATGGCTTCTTCTATTTCCTTGCCTGAAACTGATCTGTTTAAGTTGTGTATGTCTTCCTGATTCATTTTGGGCAGATCATATGCCTATAGAAATTTGTCAGTATCTTTGGGATTTTCTAATTTACTGGAATATATATTTTCAAAGTAGTTTATAATTATCTTTTGTATTTCAATAGTGTCTGTTGTGATATTTCCTTTTTCATCTCAAATTTTAGTAATTTGAGTTTTCTCTCTCCTTTTCATTAGGGTGGCTATGGGTTTATCAATTTTATTTTATTTTTCAAAGAACTAGCTTTTTGTTTTATCAATTTTTTGAATTGTTTCCTTTGTTTCAATTTCATTGATTTCAGCCCTGATTTTAATCATTTCCTGTCTTCTACTTTTGGTGTTGATTTGTTCTTCTTTTTCTAGAGCTTTGAGATATAATGTCAGGTCATTTATTTTTTGACTTTTTCTTCTTTTAATGAATGAGCTTAATGCAATGAACTTTTCTCTTAGCATAGCCTTCATAGTGTCCCAGAGATTTTTGATATATTGTATCAGAGTTCTCATTTACCTCCAAGAATTTTTTTTATCTCCTCCCTGATGTCTTCTGTTATCCATGCATCATTTAATAGCATATTATTTAGTCTCCAGGTGATGGAGTAGCTTCTATTTTTAATTTTATCATTGATTTCTAATTTCATTCCATTATGGTCTGATAGAATGCAGAGTGGTATCTCTATTTTTTTGTATTTTCTAAGACTTGCTTTGTGGCATAACATATGGTCTATTTTAGAGAAGGATTCATGTGCTGCTGAGAAAAAAGTATATTCACTTCTTGGTGGATGAAATACTCTGTATATGTCTGTTAATTCTAAATTATTGATTATATTATGAATTTCTATGGTTTCTTTGTTTAGTTTTTGTTTGGAAGATCTATTGGTGAGAGAGATGTGTTAAAGTCACCCAGTATTATTGTGTTGTGGTCTATTTGATTCTTGAAATCAGGAAGAGTTTGTTTGATACAAGTGGGTGCTCCATTGTTCAGGGCATGGATATTTGTGATTGTTATATCTTCTTGACATAAGCAGTATGAAGTGTCCTTCTTTTTAAAAAAATATTTATTTAGTTGTCAATAGATCTTTTATTTTTTATTTATTTATATGTGGTGCTAAGAATTGAACCCTGTGCCTCACACATGGTAGGTGAGTGCTCTACCACTGAGCCACAACCTCAGCCCTTAAATGTCCTTCTTTATCCCTTTTCACTATCTTTGGTTTGAAGTCCACTTTATCTGATATGAGAATAGAAACTCCTGTTTGTTTACAGTCAATTTAAGTGGTATGATTTTTTTCTCAACCTTTCACTTTCAGTCTGTAGATATCTTTTTCTATGAGTCTCTTGAATGCTGGGTATTGTTGTGTCTTTTTGTTGTTGTTGTTGTATCTTTTTTAAAAATCTAATCTGCCAGTCTATGTCTTTCTGATAACAGTGTCACACATTTTTGGTGTTCATTTACTTTCTCTTTCTCATACTCCAGTTGAGTTCATTAGGAAGTGCTGTAAAGTCCATCTTCAAAATGTGTGCAATATCCAATCACTCCCACCATTTCCCCTGCCCATATCCAGGTGAGGTGATGACATCTGCAGCATAGGACTGACTAGGTCCCTGTTGCCTTGCTAATCCTCCCATCTCAATTCTGTTCTCAGCTCAGTAGTCAGAGCGATGCTTTGAACAGGTGCACCAGGTCTGTCTTTGCTCAAAACTGCCTCACACAATGCAAGATTCCTTCAGTTAACCTCCAGATCTTGTGACTGGCCATGTCTCTGGACTCCTCTCAGTGACTCTGCTCACTGTTCTCAGAACACACACACAGGATCCTGCCCTGGCGCATTTGTACTGCAGCTTCCTGTTGCCTAGAAATTTCTTCCTCCAAACATCCTGACAAATTCCTTTATGTCTTTCAAATCTATCCTCAAAGTTCACCTTGCTAATAATCCCCATGCTGAGCACCCTAGTAAAACAGGCATCTTCCCTGTTCCCACAACCCCTCTGACACCTGCCCTGCGATACTTACCAACTAAAATGAACACTGTTCTCATTTACTGTGCTTAGAGTGTATCTTCTTGCTCTTTCCTACAGAACACAGACTCCACAAGGTTGGCCTGTTATCACTTCCCTGATGTATCCTAGGGGCAAACTGTGTGTCATCTATTCAGTACTCAACAAATGAGAGCTGGATGAATGATCAGTGTCAGCTCCTCCCTCTTCTAGAGACACTGTCTTTATTAATGGAGCCTCAGACCAAAAGCTGCTGTGGCATCTGCAGCACAAGGGCTTCTCACACTGAGGTCAGAGCCATTGGGCTTTTCTCACCAGTGCTGCCCTCCCTTCCTCCACCCCAGCCCTCCTGTACTCTAAGCACCAAAGTGCATCTTGGTCTTCAGAAAAGATGATCCTTAACTGATGGGTCATATTTTCCAACTAAACAGTGAGACTCTGTTTTATCAACCAGGAATCTGTAGTGGAGCAAGTTCTAGGATTAGTATTGGTAAAGACAGTGAAACTGCTGAGTAGAGAAGATGGAACCCTAAGAGGAATTTATCTAAGATGAGAATGAGATCCTTCCTCTCTGCTATTCCCACAATCCATTTCCTTTGAAAATACTGGAGGAATGATGGGAAATACAATCCAAGAAAGTTCCCTGGGCTTCGTGGGACACTGACAGGAAAAAGGACTTCTGCTGTCAAAGATGAGAGACACCCAGAGGAGAACGAGACCAGAACACATGCTTAATAACAAGAACAGGAATAATTTTCTGTAGAAACTGAGAAAAAAAAAGATGGGAGGAAAAGGTCAAACTCAGGTTTTAGCCTATGGCTTGATGCCCTTCCTGCCTGTGGCCTGGAGACAGGAAAAGCCTTGATGATGTTTTGAGTCCCTGTCATCACAGGTCCTATTGGGATGAGGTTCAACTGAAGGGATGGGACTAAGGAGGAGGGAAAATGATCCAGCTGAGAGCGACCACATCAAGGCCCAGATGGACTGAGTACAGGCTGGGTACCACTCTATCCACCCCCTGCTCCTTTATCCTTCTCCTGTCCCCACCTTCACAGACTCAGCACAGCAAACACATGGATTCTGGAAGGTTTCAGGTTTTATTTTCTTTCAGAAATTTTAGGAATACTCTTTTCATTTAATTAACCCACCAACCATATTTTGTAGCACAAATTTGAAACACAAATCAATATCCACATTCTGTTTTCCAAAAGGGAAGGAAAATGCTACAGTGCAGGGCAACATAAAGGTAAATCAGGCATGAAGACATCCAGGCCCAGAAATGCCACATAGGAAAGTTGATTGAGGATGAGATCAGGACAGTGTGGGGAGGGGTCTTGGTGATCAGGGATGTGCTCCTCTCTCCATTTCCTCATATTATGATGATGGGAACACAGACACATAGACACAGTTAGATGCCAGCTGCATAAAGAGTAGTGAAGACCTCTTGAAATTGCAGTAGGGAGCAAGAAGAGAACTGAAGAAATGCTGTATTGCTCAGTCCCACAGAAGGCAGCTGTCTCACACTGAAAACAAAAGTAGTATGAACAAATTCAGATCACTCATTGTAATGGAGACACTCTGAACAACCCATTAAACACTTAAACGTTAAAGATCCAGAGAGTGCCTGTAATCCTTCTCCCTCTTTAGTCCCTCCAAGGTCTCACCGTTTTAAGCAGTGAGGGACACATCAGAGCCCTGAGCACTGTCATTATCTAAACAGAACAAAAACAGAAACTGGTTAGAGTCCACAGGAGATGTGGATAATGGAAGAATTATGGGATGGATCAGCTCCCCCATCACTCCCCACTAGACTATCCCAAGGGTCTCAGGGGTCACTGCTTTTCATACTTACATGTAGCTGGTGCATAGGTCCCTTTTTTCACTCCTGTGGAAAGAAAGCATCCTGTGAGAGAACAGGTTGGCAATAGGTCTTAAAGGTGCTCCCTAGTCCTGGACACTGGGGAAGTCTCCAGAACTGTGACTGCAGATGTAGGGAAGGATCAAGAGACAAGAGGAAAGAAGATGGATAGGGATGGAGCCAAGAGCTCTACTGGAGGTCTGCCCTCAGCAGATTTCCCCTCTTGCCTCTAAATGCTTGGAATCAGGTCCCCATCACCACAAACACCAAAAGGATACATTTGTCCTTTAGTTTAAAGGCACTTTACAAAAAGTAAACAGGATCCCAGGTTGGGTAAGCTCACGTGTAGATATTACTTCCCATTAACAAGGCAGGGCACACTTCTATCAGGTGCTTGAACCACCGCTGAAACAAAAACTCAGATCCTGCACTTTTCCTACCTGTGTTTTTCTTCTTCCACAGGACAAAAGCAACCAGAGCTCCAGTGACAACTCCAAGGAGAACCACGCCAGCAACAACTCCCATGATGGGGATGGCGGGCTGAGGGGGTGGCTCTGGGAGGGAAGGGAATTTAGGTGAGGGGACCTGATCCCCACCTCTCAGTCCCTACCCTGTTGAAGGTCTCCAGAATCCTCCCGGCTTTCCTGACAACAGACTCTGTGCCCTCATCCCCTCTTTACCCCATCTCAGTGTGAGGGGCTCAGGCAGCCCCTCATGATGCACATGGCAAGTGTATCTCTGCTCCTCTCCGGCAGGCACCACCACAGCTGCCCATTTCTGGAAGTTTCCATCTCCTGCGGGCCTGGTCTCCACAAGCTCCATGTCTTGGGTCTGGTCCTCTCCATCCTTCTGCCAAGTCAGGGTGATCTCTTTAGGGTAGAAACCCAGCGCCCAGCACCTCAGAGTGATGCCTCCTTCAGGGCTAGGGTGGTGAGTCACGTGTGCCTCCGGGGGCGCTGAGAGAAAGAACACGGAAATTCAGACATTTTGGCATTACCTCCCATGGACCACTGAAGCGGCGCTCACATGACCATCACATGACCGTCCTGAGAATGGACAACATGATTCGGGTGCAGGAGGGAGCAAAACCTAGACACAAGCCAGGACGCAGGCTTCTGGCATAATCTCTTCCTTGGAAAGTTCTGGAATAAGGCTGAGACAACCCAGTGGAAGAAGTTTCAGGTTCCTGAGAGGGACTTCAGATTCTGGTCTTGGCGGAGGCTGAGAGATGTGGAAAAGCTGGAGTCAGACCTCCGAAGACGCTAGGCTGGAATGGACCCGACAGTCTGTCGTGATGCCAAGGCTGCTGCCGGGGACTGTGGTGGGTTATTTATTGTCTTTCCCACAGGTCGGGGAGGGAGAGACCGGATCCTTCCTCGTCCTCAGAGAAAGCGGCCT
>PVHX01027934.1:0-10097 GCA_004024805.1 Geosciurus inauris | reverse complement strand
AGCATCACACCTGCACCCCCTCACCCACGTCTCCACCCACCACTGCCTCTCCATTGGAGTCCTTCCCGTGTCCCCACACTCGTGTGCCTTCAGACCTCTGCCGCGGTGGCTACGGGCCATGTGGCCTGGACACGCACAGCCAGCTGGAACAGGCTCACGGAACGCTCCCGCTCCCCGAGGGCCCAGCTTCCTGGCACCTCTCCCTCCACGGTGGGGGCAGCCCCTGCCTTGCCCCTATGGGGCTACTGCTTCTGCTGCCCCGTCCAGCCAGCCCTCCCATGGCCAGCACCTTGCCGGAGGGAAGGGTGGCCACCCAGCCGGGGCTCTCTTGCAGCCCAGGCCCGCCCTGCCCCGGTTAGAGCCTGAGAGTGGCAACAGCAGCTGGGTGGAAAGGTCCATCCCGGCCTCTGCTGGGTCTGCCCTGGGGAGGCCAGTCCCGGAGCCACTTCTGTGCAGCTCCTGAGGAAGCCTCAGGGACAAGCACAGGTGGCAGGCACTCCTCTCTGCCCACCGTCAGCACCAGAGCTCGGATGAACGGGCCTTGAGTTAGTGGATGTCGTCTGGCCACCCTGGAGCCCCGAAGACCCCAACACCCCCTCCTTGTGGGACCCAAGGTTGAGACCTGCAGCTCCAACCTGGCGGTGGTGAAGGGCTCCTCGGGTTGGGGTGAGGTCTGCAGCCCCTGCACCCCAGCTGCAAACAGCCCCTGCAA
Source organism: Geosciurus inauris (assembly GCA_004024805.1). Taxonomy (NCBI): domain Eukaryota; kingdom Metazoa; phylum Chordata; class Mammalia; order Rodentia; family Sciuridae; genus Geosciurus; species Geosciurus inauris. The sequence continues at coordinate 9,385 of PVHX01027934.1, read as the reverse complement.
GTTCAAACCAGTGACAGACAGCCCCAGGCGCATGGGCAGAGGTCTGCCCCGCCCCAGCCCTGGACACAGGCCCTTCCTGCGGGCAGGCACCGCACCCACCTTCCTGAAACCTGGGGCAGGTCTCTCCTGGGCACTCTCACCAGGTGTGCACTGCTGGACGCGGCCCAGCAGCCCACAGAACCACCTCCCCCGTCTCCGCAGAGCACCTGGCCCTGCGGCCTCCTGCCAGGTCATTCCAGAGCAACAGCACCCAGATCTCCCGGCCTCCCAGTGCCAGAGGAACCCTGCCCCCAGTCACTCAGTCAAGGGACAGGTGGAGAAAGTAACAGTGGAGCACCAGGTGGGGTCTGGTGTGTCCAAAGAGGCGCTTGTGTGCCCCGCTGCCCAGCTTGCCAGGCCCCTGACCCACGGATGGGAGGGAAGATGGCCCTGACATGGCAGGCCCTCCATCCTCCATGCATGCCCCACTGAGGCCCAACCTCTGCCCTGGCCTCCAGGGGTCCTAGACCCACTGCCTGGGAGCAGAAGACTGACCTGTGGTCACTAAGCTCAGCCTGCAGCTGTCCAGGAATGTGGCCTGGGGGAGACCAGAGGACAAGGGTCAGGAACGGAGACCAGGACCTGCAGCCGCTGTGTCCAGAGGCCTGGGGTGCCCCCAAGAGTGGGGACCTGTGGGGTCTCTGTGGAGGCAGCAGGAGTCCTGGGAGACAGGGGCTGGTGAGCAGTCCTGGTACAGTGGGCATCCATGGGACAAGCAGGACCTGGGCAGAGGGCTTGGGGCAGTGGGAGTTGTGGCTCTGGGTATTGGCCCTACAGGCCCTCTGTGAGCATCTGGGCTGGCCCAGTCCCCTCCAGCCTAGAAGGGCACAGAGAACCCTGGGGCAGCAGGCGTGAGGGTCTAGGTGTGCCCCCTGAGGACTGGGCTCAGTTCCCGTCCCCTTTCCTGGATGGGGCTTGCTCAGTGTCCTCTGCCCTCGGCCATGGGGTAACTCTGATTTGAGGCTCAAGGCTGGCCCTGGCCAACCCACCGCACTTGGAGCTGGGCACCAGGGCCCTGAGATTCTGTGGGGTGATAGTCTAGGGGCAGGGGCAGCTCTAATGATGGCACACACCCTCAGGGGTCTTCAAGGGCTGACCACCAGCAACGGGCCTGACCAGCGCCTCCCTGCGACCCCTGTGTCATGAGGGCCAAGTCCCACGGCACCCACCCTCCCCATGTGGAGGAGAAGTGGGGCAGGCGTGGCGCCGTGATGGTCTCCACCCTGCCGGGCCACATGTGGGCACCGCCTCCCAGAGGAGCTGGCATGCTGGACGGTGGGTCTGCGACGGGAAGGATCCGTTCCAGAGCCAGGAAACCCCAAGTCTCAAGAGAAGCAGGTGGAGGTGCAGGGAGGCAAGGAGCCCAGAACTCGGGAAGACAGAAGAGACCCGCAGAAGAAGGGCGAGCGAGCTGCCGGGCCCACCCTGGTCCAGCCCCGGCCGCCTGCACCCTGGACACTGGCCCCCGCCAGGGCCTCACTGCTGCCTCCTCGAGAGCCCCTGACCCTCCCTGAGTCCTGCTCTGCAATGCCATCCAGAGCCCCAGCCGACCTCCTAGGGTTAGGTGACAGGGCCAGGCCACAGGGGCGTGCAGCTGAGCAGAAGCTTGGGGTGGCGGGAGGGAAAGACAGGAGCTCTCAACCCAGCTGGGCAGCACATCCCCACACGTCAAGACCTAGAGGACACGAGGGCCAGGGAGCAGGGGGCAAGAGAAGGGCTGTGCCCACATTCCGCTCAGACGCTTCCCTTCCCATCCAGCCTCCTGCCTCCTGCCTGACCTTGGAGAGGTCAGTGTCACCCAGGGCCTGAGCCAAGGGGAGGGGAGGGAGGAGTGACTGGCTGGCTGGTTGCTGTGTCACCTGCTCCCCAAGTTGGGCCCGGTCACGAGGGCCACAGAAGCCGCAGGGCTGCCCCAGCCTACAGGGGAGCGTCTCAGGGAGGGGACCTGAACATCAGCAATGGTGCCTGCGTGGTCTCCAGGCTGGGAGGGACAGGGGCTCCTGCAACCGCCCTGGGCCCCAGTCCTCTCTCTCAGAGGCTCAGAGTTTGAGGGCCTGCGTCGGCCCCTCAGAGCCCTGCTGGGCCCTCGCCCAGGACTGGACACAGTGTCTGGATCCTACCGCCCGGCTCAGGGTCCCAGTGGAGGTCACACCATGGAGGCCTGCAGAATGAGCTGGGGAGGCCAGGCCAGCTGGGCCAGGGTCCTGCGGCCTGCACCCCACACAGCTGGGCAGAGCTCCAGAACTCCAGGGTCACACATGCACGTGACAGGCTGCCCTGTCTCTTGAGCACTTGAACTTGATCCCTGTCCCTGGGGGACTCTTGACCTTCAAAGAGGCACTGATGACCCAGGAGATGCTCGAGGGCCAGCCCTGAACACCCCTGGCCTCACGGCCGTCCTCCAACCCCAGGCAGCACGCAGGCCATTGTCGTGGGCAGGGGCGGGTTGCCCTCCCCGGCACTGGTCCCCATGCTCTGCTTTGCAGGAGCGTCCTGTGCGCCCGTCTGCCTGCGAGGCGCTGGGCATCTTTTCCCTTCTCACATCCTGGGGAGCTGGCGACTCCTCCTGAGAACCAGCGTCACATCAAACCCTCCCTCAAGGCACACGGGCTCTCTGCCCAGCTTAGGAGCCCACTCGGCCTGCGCCTTGCTCTGTGTCCACCAGAAATCTCACAGATGGCTGAGGGAGGAGCTGAGTGCTGGCCACTGGGGTCCCACCATTCAGCGCATGAGGCTGGAGGTCCAATGCAAGGGTCCTGTGCCCGGAGGTCCTGCCACATTGCCCAGGCACCTGCGCTGGCCTGGGCCTCCCACGACCGGGCACGGCCCACCTGTCTGGGGCTGGCACTGTCACCTCAGGACTCCCTGACCGTGGGGCTCCTACCTACCCCAAACCCAAATGCACCACACAGGTCTGGAGTTCGGACTTTATTGGCCACAGGTGACAGGCTGTTGGCTCACGAGCGATGGGGACAGGCCTGCCCCAAGCCCTCACCCTGCTGTCGCCCCTGCCCACGCTTCCTGACACCACGTGGACGGGCCATGTGGAGTCCCCGTCCTGAGGAGCTGGGGTCCCTCTGGAAGGTGAGGGCTGCTGGCGGCTGTGCTGCCCAGGGACGCCTCCTGCCGGGCCCCTCCCGGGCTGTCACCCCTGCCGAGCCTCCAGGCTCTCCAGCACCAGCGCAGCCTGGGCCTTGGCTTCTTGCAGGAGGCTGGAGATGCGCTGGCGGACCTGAGGGACATGGGCGCGGGGCTCGCACCTGTGCCTGGGCGCGCCGTGCTCTGCCACGACCCACGGCCAGCAGCCGTCCCCACAGCCCAGGCCCCCACTGCCACCTTCCCTGCCCTCTCCCTGGCCTGCCACCTCAGGGTGACTGGAGCCATCTGGGCAGCTCCTCCAGGGCCTCAGTGTGGGTGGGAGCCTTGGGGACAGCCAGGCGTGCTGGCCCTCTGCAGACTCTGGCCCCATTCTCCCACCGCTTCCCAGGACTTCCTAGGGCACAGCTGTGTCCCCGCCCCGTGCAGGACAGCGCTCACATGGCTGGCCCAGGAGAGGCCGCTATGCCACCATGCTCTGCAGGAGGGGGCTGTGCCTGGAGGCCTGTCCGAGGTGCACAGAAGCCCAGGACAGAGCTGCAGAGCTGCTGGGGGCTGGGCCGGAACCACGCCTGCTCAGGCGGGGCCTCCCAGAAGGAGAGATGTTCTGGAACTCGCGGGGGTGTGGCTGCGACCACCGTGCACTAAATGCCCGATGGCGCACTGCGAATGGGGGACGGCGCCCATGACTCATGTCTCAGTAGCAACAAGCCGTCCAGCAGCCGCCTCTCATGTGACATTCAGGTCGGCTCTAGGGGCTGCAGCTCGTCCTGCCTGCTGCTGGTGTGGGGGTCCCCAGCGGGGGCCTGCTGGCAGCAGGTGGGCACGGGGCAGGCGCAGGTGGCGTGGGAGGGCGTGCCGGCACCAGGGCTCCTGCCCCAGCAGCTTCGGGTCCCCAGCCAGAATTGGCCCCTTGGGAACATTAAAGAGTGCCAGCTGGCACTGGCCGCCCAGTCTCCTCAGGCCCCCAAGAGGGGAAAATGCCATCCCCCGAAGCCTCGTTCAGCTGCCGTGGCCAGCAGGAGCAGCCCTGCCCAGGCCGGGCGGCAAGCCTCACTCACCTGGTCCTTAAACACGTGGTCCTTCACGTCCTTCAGGTTGATGAGCACGTTGAAGTACGCACCAAACACACCCATCTCCAAGGCCTTGGCTGCCACCTGCGCACACCGGGAGCCGAGCTGGCTCCAGAGCCTGGCAACCCTGCAAACCTCACCCTTGTCCCAGAAACAGCAAACCAGCTCAGCCCCAAGATCCACATCCCAGGGGCTCCGTGGAGGCCAGGGTCAGGGCCCCTTCACATCCCCACCCACAGACAACAGGCTGCAGAGGTAACCGCCTCAGCCTCATTTCTGACCTGCCAGCGCAGGTGCAGCCCCTGGAGGCCTGGCGGAGGCTGCCCCACTCTTTCCTGACAAACCAGGAGGGAGGCCGCCTTGCCCACCCTCAGCAGCTGTCTGCCTCAGGCCCGGCCGCCTCCCAGAGGCAGAGGGCCCCTTATCTGGAGCCACAGGACCAGACCCTGAAGCAGGTATCTTTCTTGTGGACTCTGCAGACCCTGGGGTCTGGGCGGCTGTGGGAGGCACAGAGCCCTGGGTCAGTCTGTCCTGACCCTCCACATGGACACAGATTCCTGACAGGTTCAAGCTGCCTTGGGAGTTCCTAGACAGAGGTAGGGACAGGGAGGGCCACATGACCACAGCCTGACTTCAGCAGGACCTTGAATGAGATCTCAAAACCCACTGTCCAGCTGGAAAAGAAGCTGAGACCATGAGGGTCCCTAGGGTCCCTGGGGCCTCCTACCTGCAGGTCGGACTGGCAGGCCAGGTTCCCACACAGGGCCAGCTCCCGCAGTGGCGGCCACAGTGGTGAAACTGTCTCTGCCAGCGCCAGCGGCACAGCGACCGCGCCCTTCAGCCCCTGCTGCAGGGCAGCTGCACGCCTGGAACAGAGGGGACCCTGGTCTGAGCCAAGTGCAAGGACCCCCCTCTGACCCCACAACCAGGGTTCCCACAGGGCTGGGCACACAGAACCCAAACAGGACGACAGGGTGAGCATTCAGTGCCCTTGCTGGGACTGTGCCACCCCCAGACTCCAATGCCAAGGTCTGGCAGGGCCGCCCTGGCCACTGCTGTGCCCACCTGTCCCTCTCCTCAGGAGTGTTCTTGGGCAGCTTCGTTGCCTCCTACCAGGAAAGAAGACCAAATAACCACCAAGTGACTGCAGGGGGGCAGCTGTGTCCCCAGACCACGCTTAAGTAACAGTGAGCCAGGCCCATGTCCTGGAGCAGCATGGCAGCGTGCCCACCCACCACCACCACGCTGCTTGGTTGCTGGGCCACAGGTTGGATGGGGAAATGTTCTTTGGGAACTATGTCTGTCGGGTCTGTGGTTTACTGTCCCAGACAGTGGCCCCTGTGCGGAGGTGTGGGGAACACCGGCAGGCAGCACTCTCAGGGGCTTTTGTTCTAGAGAAGGAAACCAAGGGCTCAGGAGGTCCTGATTCCTGTCCACACTCACCCACAGCACAGAGTTCTGCAGAGGCAGATGCTCCACACCAGGTGTAGACAAGAGCCTCGGGCTGTGCAGAAAGAGGAGCACAGAGCCCGAAGCCCAAGGCACTCCCCACCACAGCACCATGCCAGCCTGCCCAGCCACAGGCCTGGGCTTTGTCCTGAGCGGCTACACGCGTGGTTGTGAAGCCACATGCAGGGCTCACGACTGCCCCCACTGGGACCCCAACCCACCTGCAGGGCGGTCCTGGGAGGCAGCTGGGGACCTCTGCTGTGCTGGCTTTGGTAGCTTCAGCCAAATATGCATCCCAACAGCCAAATGGCTGAGCCTTTCCACCAGCCCCCACCAGCCCTCACGAGCAAATGCAGAGCACGCCGCTCCACACTCACGAGCGTGGGGCACCTGCCGCTCCTGAGCCCTCGCCTGAGGCAGCCTTCACAGCCACAGCTGGAGCCTGCAGACCTCGGCCGCTCAGGTGGCCACACCCTGCCACAGCCCAGTGGCTGCCTCCTGGCTCACTGAGGCTGGTTGGGATGAGGGTCCACAGCTAGCATTTTACTCCCTCTGGGGATCTCTTATTATTTGATGAGATGTTTCCTTTTTGATTTTTGATCCACCTCCTTGCTGCTCACAGGGAACAGGAGTCAGCTCGGCTGTGCATGGGGGGACCCTTGCCCAGGGGCTGTGCCCACACCAGCTCACAGGGAACAGGAGCCAGCTCAGCTGTGCACGGGGGGACCCTTGCCCAGGGGCTGTGCCCACACCAGCTCACAGGGAACAGGAGCCAGCTCAGCTGTGCACGGGGGGACCCTTGCCCAGGGGCTGTGCCCACACCAGCTCACAGGGAACAGGAGCCAGCTCAGCTGTGCACGGGGGGACCATTGCCCAGGGGCTGTGCCCACACCAGCTCACAGGAAACAGGAGCCAGCTCAGCTGTGCACGGGGGGACCCTTGCCCAGGGACTGTGTCCACACCAACTTATTTCCTTATATGCCCTTCATGTTTTTTTCTTTGTTTTCCTTTTTGCTACATTAGTTTTCATTTGTGGGCTTTCCCCTCTAGTTGTTTTCTAATTATTCATCTTACTTTTACTTCTGATTTCTAACTTCAGGGTTGTTCCTCAATTTCTAATAGTTACATTTAAGCTGATATTTCTCTTTAAATATATCTATCCCCCCATCTCTCTGTCTCCCTCCCTATCCCTTTCTCTCTGTCTCTATCTCCCTCTCTCCTTTTCTGTCTATCCCTGTCTTTTTATCTCTGTCTCTATCTCTGCCTGTCTCCCGCATTCCCACCCTCTCTTCTGCACTCCCTGCTCTCTGCCATCTAACCTCTTTTGAAAATTCTAATCTCATTTTGCAAAGGCCCCGTCTTTTATTTTAGGATGAAGGGTGCTCTGGAATCTCTCTGAAGCTGTTAATTATAAGTCGTCTTCTTTTTCCTGTTGACCTCCTATGCTGGGGATTGAACCCAGGGGTACTGAGCCATATCCCCAGACCCATTTTTTTTTAGATTTTGAGACAGAGTCTCACTAAGTTGCTTAGGGCCTTGCTAAATTGCTGAGGCTGGCTTTGAACTTGCAATCTTCCTGGGATGTGGCTCTTCTTTAGGGACCTCTCCCTCCAGGTCTGGGCCTGGGGTCTTGATCCTTCCAGCCCCAGCACCACAGGCCCTGCCTTGGTAGTGCCTACTGCTCCTGCCGACCCATGACCTGCCACAGATCACCTTCCCAAGCCCTTAGGCTGGCCCTCAGACTGAGGAGGAGCTGGCCGCTGGTCCCACAGCATGGAGACACCAGCCGTCTTGGTCTTCAGCCTCCTGTACTAGGAGCAGCCCCCACCCCAAGCTGCCTACAAGGCAGTCTGCAGGTCCCTGAGTAGGGGCTGGGTGGCAAAGGCCAGGGTTGGGCCAGGCCCTGCAGGGTCCCCACCCTCACCAGGTAGGTAGCAAAGGCCTGGGCATCCGTGTCCACCAGCGAAGTCAGCTGGGCCAGGGCTGCGTGGAAGGGTGGGATCAGGCGCCGCATGGCTGCATCCAGGTGCTCAAACTGGCGCCGGCCGTAGGTCATCTGGCCCACCATGGAGGCCAGTGCTGCACCCTGGGGAGGACTGAGCTGACGGAGCTTGCCAACCAAACAGCCCCTGGCCAGAGCAGAGGGGCCCGTCTTCCTGCAGGGTACTAACATGGGGGACAATCTGGGGTCCTGGACAGTGCAGCCCCTCTCGGGCGTCAGGCACTCTGAGGCCCCTCACTTCATAGTTCCCACCAGTTGCCTGACCAGTTGGTGCTCACCATGGCCGCAGAGGCCGCCGCCACGGAGCCGCCCCCAGGGGCGGCTGAGCGGGAGCCCACCTCGCGGAGGAAGGCACGCAGGGACATGTCCAACAGGCTCTTCTCCAGCCGGTCTGGGACCAGATACCTGCAGAGTGGATGGCTCTATGGTTGGGCCAGTTCAGGTCACAGGTCACTCCCACCAGGCTGGCCCCAGCCAGCAGAGCAGCCACAGGTGGAGGACAGAAGGAGGGGAATGGAGGGCTGGGTGGGGGAGGGCTGGGCGGAGGTATTGGGTGGGGCGGGGCAGGGACAGGGCAGGCAAGTTCAGGGCCAGCACTCACTCGATGACCCTCTCTGAGGGGTTGAAGGGTGCCAGGGAGCCCAGGCCCAGCCGGCTCACCACCTGGAGAGGGGTGTCTGACCTTAGCCCAGGGCCCTCAGGTCAGGCTTCTCCAGGAGCCTGAGAAGGCTCCAGTTCTGGGGCAGGCCATGGGGATGCCCCTGCTCTGCACCCTGGGGGACACAGGCCAGAGGAAGCGGTCATGCCTGGTCATCATGTCCCACAGAGCCACCCGCAGGCCCCGAGGGGCCAGCTGCAAGCACCCCTCAGGACAAGGTTTGGCCCTTCCTGCACACCTAAGGAGGTCGTAGGGTCTGGGAGCAGCCCCAAGTCACCTAACCATGAAGGTGGGCAAAGTGGGCTTCACCTAAACGCACAGTGGAGTGGCCACAGTCCTGCCTACGATTGGAACCCGCCCCACCAGAAGCCATTCAAACACTTCACAGAGCCCTTGGCCAGCAACGGTCCCTGCAGTTCCGCCAAGCAGGCGAGTCCTGGGGAAAGGGGGACTGGAGGGACACAGCCAGGCCTGAGGCTGGTCCCAGTGTGAACAGTCAGTCTCCCAAGGTGGAGGCCGGGAGTCAGCTCCTGGCAGGAGACCTCGGGAAGTCGGGTCTCAAAGCCAGCCCACGGCCTGCAGGGCTCCCGGCCATGACGTGGCGCAGCCGGCATGGCTCCAGCGCTCTGGTGCAGCCCTGGGTGGTGCTGTCCCTGAACCTCAACCGCAGCAAACACCAACCCCCTGGGGGGCTTCACACCCAGGGCCCAGGAATCTCCAAAGAACCTTCACCCTCAGGCAGACGCAGGAAGCACAGGAAGAAGCAAACCCGTAGGAGGGCGGAGAGAACGATGCACCAGGAATGGGGGCCAGAACCCTCGAGCCTAGAGGGGGCCCCTCGCTGGCTCTCTGCTGCTGGCACCACGACTCGAGCTGCTGCCCTCCACCACACCCTCCCGCCGCCCTGCGCTGGCCTCGCCTCAGGCCATCCCTGGACGGGAGCCTCCAAAACTGAGCCCGAAGAACTTTTCCTCTTCTTCATTATTCTTGTCAGGTCTTGAGGTCATGGTGATGAGAAAGCTCAGTAAAGCACATGGCATTCACCTGATCTTAAAGTACCTCCCACAG
>PVHX01027933.1:0-18988 GCA_004024805.1 Geosciurus inauris | reverse complement strand
CTAAGAATCTTAATGAACACATGCAGTATAAATGTAAAACCACTCTGAGACTCATTGTAATCAATAATAGAAAAATCTTAATCATTCCATGAGTGGTATTACACACCTGTAATCCAAGTGACTCAGAAGGCTGAGGCAGGAGGATTGCAAGTTCAAGACCAGTGTCAACAACCTTGCAAGACCCTCAGCAACAATTAGTAAGACCCTGTCTTAAAATTTTAAAAAAGGTCTGGGGTGTAGCTCAGTAGTAAAGCACCCTTGGGTTTCATTTCACCCAGTAACCCCTCTAAAAAAAGAAAAATCTTGTCATCCAGTTATAAAGATATTATGTATAAAAGAAACCAAAATATCATAGATTTCTCATCAGAAGCCATGTATGCTATAAAATAATGGAATGGTATCTTGAACGTATGGAAAAACTAAAACTAAAACTATCAACCTACCACATTCCCTTCTATTTCAAAAGCATTATTCCTCTCCCTCTCCTTCCATACCTGGGATCATTATTTGAGGTCAATGTATTTCTTTTCCTCTGTAAAGTTGATTAAACTGTACTTTGTCATTCAAAACTGGTGATAATTTTTTCAAACAAAAGTAGAAATTTATTACCAGACTTTTACTTCAAAAAATGTTCAAGAATTCACTCAAATGGAGGGAAGTAATGCCAGATGGAGACTGGAATATATTACACAGGAACAAACAATGCCAGAAATGGCAAATATGAGTAAGTATAAATTGAAAATGGATTTTTCAGGACATATTATGGCATATTAGAATGAGGGAAAGGGTCAGTGTTGATCAAAAAATGATATCAGTAGTATTTCACAATGCATCATCTTTACAAAATCTGTAATATAATCATCTTTATTTTATAGATGTTCTACAGATTATAGAACAAAACATGTTAATCATTTATGGTAGAAAGTGATTAGAACCACAAAAGGAACATAAGTAAGAAAGTTAATCATAGTAATTCAGTTAATAAGAGGTCAATTCGAGACAGGAAGATAAAAATAAAGGATAGAGGTAAAGAAAAATATTCTTAATCTCCAACACCCCAGTGTGGCTATTTCTTTAACCTCTTCCCACTATTGATTTTTTCCCAACTCCTCTAACACTATGTAGACAAATTAATGTTATTTTCTTTCAAAACTGAACAATTTGTACAGGGTAATTCAACATATTTCCAGATACTATATAGGATTCCATGGTTTCTATTACCTTTTTTTTTTTTTTTCTGGTGCTTGGGGATTTGAACCCAGGGCCTCATGCATGCCAGGCAAACACTTTACCACTGAGCCACATCTCCAGCCCTCTACTATCTATTTTTATAATACTGATATCATAAGTGTTTTAATAAAATATCCCTCCCCTTCTTTTTTTTCCTTTTTTTTTTTTTGGTACTGGAGATTGAACTCAGGGGCACTCGACCACTGAGCCACATCCCCAGCCCTATTTTGTGTTTTATGTAAAGACAGGGTCTCACTGAGTTGCTTAGCACCTTGCTGTTGCTGAGGCTGGCTTTGAACTCTCAATTCTCCTGTCTCAGCCTCCCTAAGTGCTGGGATTACAGGCTTGGCCATCGCACCCGGCTCCTTCTCTTTCATACACATGCAAAAAGTACCTTTAGATTAGTTAGTTCTATCTTTATTCCAGAGTGAAACATTTAGATAGGAAATTCAAGTATATTTTCCTTAATTATATTGTATTAAAACGTGTCCTCAGAAAAATCAAAGGTCTTATATTTTCATATGTGGAAGCTGGAGAGAAAAAAGAGAAGGCAGGGTGGGTATCATGAAAATAAAGGGAAAGCAGTACAGTAGAGGGGACCAAGGAAGCAGAGGAATGAAATTAACCAAATTATGGCTGTTCATATGTATGAATATGTAACAGGGAATCCCTCTAATATGCATAATTATAATGCACCAATAAAAAATTCATTGCAGAATATATATATGTATCAAATCAATATGATGGTGATACCTTTTTTAAAAAAAAAAAGTTCCCTTTTCCTATTCCACAAGTTTTCCTCCTTTCTTCTGCTTTCTCTAGATCATTTGGAGTCTATATCACCTTCCTCTGTAAAATGGAAATGGAAATTATATATATTAGAAACACATCCAGATCCCCTTTTTATAGCTTCCCCTACTGATAACTTTAAATAGTTAAAATCATATTGTATGTATGATTTTACATAATGGTGTAAGATTTAATATTAAGTGTTTGTGTGATCTTATAAAATCTGTTTTACAAACATTCACTTAAGTGAAACAAAACGTATTAAGTGCCTGTCAAAGTGCTAGGTACTAAGCTACCTGGTGACAAATGGTGCATTAGAGTGTTCATTACATTAAAGTCCTGGAGATAAATGACACTGAAGTGCTTTCAAATGCAGGAAACTAAGACAGGTTTTTAATGTAAGACAGCAAATGCTGATTGCTGCATAATGTTCAACATGTGGATGAAGCCCCATCCACTTAAGCATTTCACTATGATTGCATAGTGAGGAAGTCTACATTTTTTGGCATTATAAATACTGCTGATAAAATGATTGTCCTTTGTGTTCTATATGCAGAATTTCTCATTAAAATATGTTAGAAGTGTAATTATTGAGTTGATGTGTGAACATTAAATCTATTCAGTAACACTGAATTGTTTTCTAAAAGAATTATATTAATTTATTCTCCCACTGGTAGTATATTAGAATTTGTTCCTTATTTCATTTCATACCTGTTATGCTGAAAATCTTTTCAGCTGGGCGCGGTGGCTCAAGCCTGTAATCCCAGCACTTAGGGAGGCTGAGACAAGAGAATAGCGAGTTCAAAGCCAGCCTCAGCAAGGGCGAGGCACTAAGCAACTCAGTGAGACCCTGTCTCTACATAAAACACAAAATAGGGCTGGGGATGTGGCTCAGTGGTTGAGTACCCCTGAGTTCAATCTCCAGTACCAAAAAAAAAAAAAGAAAGAAAGAAAAGAAAATCTTTTCAAAAGCCACTGTTTTATACATGAAAAATGGTACCTAATTTATTTTACATTTAACAAATGGCCATTACTAACATTGTGCCCAATTTTGTTAGTTTTTGGCTCCTGCAAAACAATGTCAATAAAGCCCATAATGATAACCTCCATGGTGCAATCAACATGTTTTAGGGAGTTATTTTTGTCCCTAGTGTCATTACCTGATAAATGAACAAGGAATTGCAGAATCTTTAGCATCAGAGGTGATGCTGGCAGTCATTGAATCCTGATCTCCACCAGTGTAGGAATCTTTTTTTTTTTGGTTGTTGACTGACCTTTATTTATTCATGTATTTATATGCAGTGCTGAGGATCGAAACCAGTGCCTCCCACATGCGAGGCAAGCATTCTACCACTGAGCCACAATCACAGCCCTGTAGGAATCTTTTCTATAGTATCCCTGACCTCTATCTAAACAATCTCAATGATGATAAACTTAAAATTGGGCAGTTCTCCAGAAAATAATTTCTTGTAAATGAGATAGTCAACATGAAATTGCTTTGATAAAGTTAAAATGATTCAATAAATCTAAGATATTTCTAATTTGTAGGTTATATTAATTGAATGTTAACTTGTTATAAAAATAGTGCTGTCAATGATATGATCTCACATGTATACAGTGTATTGTTTTAAAGGTACTTATTCATACCTCAATCATGTTTAGTGATTTTTTAAAAATTTTAGTTGATGGATCTTTATTTTATTCATTTATTATTTATATGTGGTGCTGAGGATGGAACCCAGTGCCTTCCACATGCTAGGCAAGTGCTCTACCACTGAGCTCCAGCTCCAGCCCCATGTTTAGTAATTTTTAATACCTGTTCTTATATTCTATACTTTGTTCTTCTCAAATACCAAAATATTAGCATTGTTGTCATAATTCTTTCATTCTGGCATTTAAAAAATAAAAAACAAATTATATACTAAAATCTATAACTTAATTACTTAATTTATGAAAAAGACATATAATATATGGCCTATAATTCTAGATAGGTCCTCACTTGTACATATAGAAAAAAAAACTAAATAGAACTAATGATAAACTTCTGTTGTAAGAATAGTTCTTACTCCCAAATAAAGAATCTCTTGGGGCTGGGGTTGTGGCTCAGTAGTAGAACACTTGCTTCACATACATGAGGCACTAGGTTTGATTCTCAGCACCACATAAAAATAAATAAAATGAAGGTCCAACAACAATTAAAAAAAATTTTTAAAAAACTCTTGTCCAGCATAATATGAATATAGTAGTACAAAAACTGATAGAGGTAACTCTGCTTTGGCATCTCCAACTATAAGTGATAGAGCTAATGAAGATGATTAAAAAAAGTAATAGTTTCTTTGAAATAAAAAATGCATAGCTCTTTGTAAATTAAATTCAGTCCCAACCAAAAATCAAGAGATGTTTATAAATCTCTCTACAAGTTTATTAAGAGGTAGAGTTATTCAAAGTTAAATCAAAGGAGAACATTGGGAAACAGCATATATGTAACTCTTCATTATTCTGGATAATGTTGTACCTGAAAAAGCTTCCTACTTGGAAAATTATGCTCAAAACTATGCTCTTGACTCAATCAAAGCACTAGTGATGATACATTTGATTTTAAAATCACATTTTCTGAGAAGCATCAAATAATAGTTAATATCTATCTGCTAATGTATTATGAAATGAAATGTTAATGTATATTTAGCATTTGTTTTTATAACAGCTTTATTGGTGTATAAATTACAAAAACTACAATTAAGCTACTTAAAATATACAATTCAACAGTTTCTAGTATATTCAGAGTTGTACAACTGCCACAATCAATTTTAGAACATTTTCATAGCTCCCAAAAGAAACCCTGTGATTCTGTGATTTTTCTTCACTGACCCTCCCCCAAGCCCTAGACAAATACTACTTTGTCTCTATGGCTTTGCTTATTTTGGATAGTTTGTATAAATGTAATTATAAAATATATGGTCTTTGTGATTAGATTATTAGAATAATGTTTTCAGGGTTTATCCATGTTGTATCATTTATTTGTACTTCATTTTTGATAAATAATATCCATTATTTAAATATACCATTTTTGTTTATCCATTTAGGCTGATGGACATTTGGATTATTTTTACTTTTGAGCTATTATGAATAATAATGCAACAAACATTTTTGCATAAATTTTTATGTTTAATGTTTCCATTTCTCTTGTGTATATATACATGGGAGTGGAATTGTTGGGTAATATGGTAATTGTTTAACCTTTTAAGAAACTGACAGTTTTCCCAAGTGACTATACTATTTACATAATCCCAGCAATGTATGAGGGTTCAAATTTTTCAACATCCTCACTGCTCATTATGATTTTGATTTTAGTAACATTTATTTTTAATAAGTGGTAATTCATTATATTTTGTGATACATTTAGGTATTTTTAATTGAAATATTAAATATTGTTATACTTACATTTTAATATAAAAATTAAAGTTTTGAAATACATTAAATATTGATTTACCACTATTTTACTGATATTTTATGAATTCTAGACTTGCCAATAAAACTGAAATACTGATATCAATACATATTTGAATATCAAACAAAAGACCCCTCAACTATTATCTTTTATCTGATTATTATAAAAATTCCATTTTCTTAATAAACGCTCACATGACAAATTACCTTCATAACTTAATTTTTTTTTTTTTGGTACCAGGGTTTGAACTCAGGGTTACCTAACCACTGAGCCACATCCCCAGCTCTATTTTTGTGTTTTATGTAGAGACAAGGTCTCACTGAATTGCTTAGTGCCTCGCAGTTGGTGAGGCTGGCTTTGAACTCGCGATTCTCCTGTCTCAGCCTCCCGAAGTGCTGGGATTACAGGCGTGCGCCACGGCACCCAGTTTACCTTCAGAACTTAATATTACATAAAACATTTTTCTGCTTGTATATTCCTTCTGTAAAAAATGATAACCATATAACTCATTCCTTCTTTGTATTGGCTGCTAGAAAGCTTAAAGGTGGAGCTTCAATTAGATGGGATTTCTTGCAAAGCTTCACCTTTTTGTTTTTATCTTTTATTCTGTGAATGTTTTTATATCTCTATATTTAGTAAAAGTTCACTCATATCCTTCTCAGAGAGAAAAAGGTTATGAAGAAGTAAACAAACACAAAATACTTCATCTTCACAGAAATCCCTACGCAGTCGTGAGTGTAAACATTTCCAACTCTATAAATGATGAAATAAAGCAATGAAAAGTGATTCCCTCAAGTTAGAAACTTAGAAGGGGCAAAACAGATATTGCAACACAGCCCCCATTTCAGTTCTTTATACTATCCCACCAACATAGCATCACTTCATTTTAGACATTTTCTAACATGCAGAAAGTAACCCAAAACAGCTCCTGCAGAACTAACATTTGAATGTGATGGAGTCCCCGTGATAAGATGTGTAATATACTGTCCCAGTGATGGAGATAACTTCAAATATTCCTCAATCTGGTCACGAAATGGCTTACTTCTGTATAAAAGAAACAAATTTATTTATTTTTCATTGATAATTATAATTATTTAAATCATCAATTTTATACTAATGCCAGGAAACATGCTAAAAGACATACAATTCTAGCATTTGTGTAATAAGGGACATGGTATCTAATAGCTGTAATTTTACTTAAAAACGGGACAATATTTCCAAATAGTTACAATGCAGAATAAGTTACAGGATGCTGCTTTATTTCTCTGCATGACGTTTTAATTTTACATAAAATTATTTGGCTATATGAAATTTGTGTATTCTTAAAGTAAACATCTATAGGGATACTTGTAGGAATACTTTTGGTATTCATTACTGGTGATACCAAATAGAATTTAAGTTTAGTGCTAGTTACAGGTGGCACCATTAGCTGAAAACTACACTTACCTCTTTGGTCCAAAGAACTAGGCCATTATTATGAATTAATAAATATCACAAGCTGGGTGCAGTGGCACAAGCCTGTAATCCCAGCACTTTGGGAGGCTGAGACAGGAGAATCGTGAGTTCAAAGCCAGCCGCAGCAATGGTGAGGAGCTAAGCAACTCAATGAGACCCTGTCTCTACATTAAACAAACAAACAAAAAACACAAAATAGGGCTGGGGATGTGGCTCAGTGGTCCAGTACCTGAGTTCAATCCCCGGTACCAAATAAAATAAATAAATAAATATCACAAAATGACTTAAATCACTACATGTTTAGTAACAGTAAATATTAGTAGCAGTAACAGTAGTAAACATTAGTAGCAGTAGTAAATATTTAATGATTTAAATATTTACTTTCTAGAAATGGTAAGAAACCTTAGAAATTGTATTGCCTTAGTCATTTTATAAGAGTAGAAAATTAAAGATGAGGTAAAGGGATTTGTCCAAGATCATCTAAATTCATGGTAGAGTGGGGACTATAAATAAGCTACTTCATGATTGAAGGTTGTTCTTATAATACCATAATATTTCAGTAAGAATCTAGCATGCATTTGATTTGAAATTTCGTTTAAACTGTGAGTTAAAAGCTAAGCATTATATAGCCTAAAGTAGCAAAACTTTTATAAACACATATTTTTAGCTAACAGACAACTAGAAACCAAATATAATAGAAATATTACTGTAGGAGCAAGTCATTAATATAGTATTAAAAGTGAATATAATGATACCAAACTTCAGGTTTTCTAAGATATTTTAAAAATCACGATATTTCTATTAGATATTTCAGGGTCACTAGAGAAAACTGCTTTTATGCAGACAAAGGAATAAACTTCTGGAAGAAGAGCTAAAAAGAAGTTTAGAAGCTCTTATCTATGCATTCCCTGAAAAATGTGTTGAACATTACTTCACAAGTTGAATATTATAGATGGAAAAAAAAAGAAGGAAGAAATAGAAATCCACCCAGTTCTGGAATCATGGATTGAGTTTTGGAAGATGGTTTGATTTTATAATCTTTTTTACTGGTCCTTTCTTGGCATTCACTGTCTTCTGATGAACTGGATTGTATCTCCCCCTGAAATAAAATATACATTGATCATGATTTTTTCAGTCACCAATATATATAACAAAAATATTATGTGCTGCACATGGAGAATGTATATTGCACCTAGTTCCTATATAGTCCCCAATCTTTCACATGGAAATCTTCCTGTGCATATTTTTGCTTAAAGTACAATTTTGGGCATTCATATTATACCACATCATCTCACCACTGCTAAAGAGGCAGCCAACTCCAGGGTAGACCAAACAGTGGGAAGCAGCCCTTCAGGTCCTCTAATATGGAAAGTCTGTCTAAGGAGAAATGGAATCCATCTTTTTTATACTTACTCTGATAACTGAATTGAAGCTAAGAAAATAGAAAGACAGACACCATGAAGTAGAACAGGGATAGTAAAGCAGTAAGTATCCATGAATTCGTGTCCTTAAAATTTTCATAGGATCCTCTTTCCCTTATGTATTTATATAAAGCCAATTTTGCTTATATTCTTACTTCAGACAATAAGAGGGCACTTTTAGGGGGCTGGGACTGCAGCTCAGTGGTAGAGCGCTTGCCTTGCATGTGTGAGGCCCTGGGTTCGATCCTCAGCACCACATACAAAGCAATAAAATAAAGACATTGTGTCCATCTAAAAAAAAAAAAAAGAGAGGGCACTTTTATCTCCTGCAATATGCTTTTAAAACATATATTAGTGATGTCAACAAAAATTACAATTTCTGTTGGTTTCTTCCTCAAAAAGGGAAAACTTCCTCCATAAAAGCAATGACAAACTCAAAAATGTTGAAGCAATTTTCTTAGAAGTCTGGAAATTAAAGTTTCAAAACAATCCAGGGATATTAACAACAACAACAACAAAAAGTGAAAATTCAAGCCGGGCGCGGTGGCTCATGCCTGTAATCCCAGCACTTTGGGAGGCCAAGACAGGAGAATCACAAGTTCAAAGCCAGCCTCAGCAAGGGCGAAGCACTAAGCAACTCAGTGAGACCCTGTCTATACATAAAACACAAAATAGGGCTGGGGATGTGGCTCAGTGGTCAAGTGCTCCTGAGTTCAATCCTCAGTACCAAAAAAAAAAGTGAAAATTCAGTAAGAACTCTGAGGTATGCAGCTTTTTAAAATTTATCCCATTCCTATCTTCTGTCTCTCACCCCCTTAGCTCCCTGAACAGCTCTGTAGCAGCCTTGAAAACCAACATCCCACAATTATAGTGAAAACCAACAGTCTGAAAAGACAACATAAGAGAGAAGCAAACAGAATGGGGTTGTAAATCCTTTAAAGCCTCATTTTGTTCCCAGAGAATTTTATTAAAGTCTAGTGATTACCCAATTACAAGGCTATTTTTATTTGACCCAACTTGGAGATGATCAAGTGTAAAAAGCTTTGTCAGTTGTGGCATTTGTTAGAACTATTAGAAATATTTATTTAACTTTACACTGCTTGAGTCAGTAAATAACAATAAATAAGAGGGGCAAAAAATAAGTTAACAAGGAAACTTAAAAGGAAAAGCAGGGGGAGTAAACAAACTGTCACATTTCTTGGAATCTAGAAGTCCATACTCAAGTGTCTTAACGTACATCATAGGATTGTGTGCCTTCTCAGGAAAGCTATGAAAAGGGCCTCTGGTTGACCTCGAGTTTCTGCATAAGCAGAAAATGAAGGCTAAGGTAGAGTTCTAATTTGCTTGGATGAGTGTTAAAGACATGCCAAAACACATACACATGTAGAAGAGTTCAACAGCAGACTAGAGGCAGAAGAACCAGTGAAGCTGAAGACAGATCAATTACGGTCATTCAGTTTGAGCAATGGACAATAAAGAATAAGAAAAATGGAAAGCTTCAGAAATCTATGGAACACAATCATGTGTACCAGCATATGTATAATGGGTATCCCTGAAGGAGAGGGGAGAGAGAACATGGCAGAAAGAATATTTGAAAAATAGTAACAAAAATTTCCCAAGTTTGACAAAAAACATTGATCTACAAATCTGAAAAATTCAATAAATTCCAAGAAGAAAAAGTACAAAAAGATCTACAGTCAGACATATCAAAGTCAGGCTATTAAAAGACAAAGACAAAAATCTTGAAAAAGCAGCTTAGAGAAGCAACTCTGTATGTACAAAAGATCCTCAATAAAATTAACACTGAGTCCTTATTGAAAAATGGTGTCCTGCTTGAAGGCAGTGGGATGAAATAACCAAAGGGCTGAATGACAAAAGACCGCTAAGAGTTCAAATGTAACAAAAATATCCTTCTAAAATAAGAAATTAAGATATTCCCAGATAAACAAAAACTAAAGGACTCTTTATTAGCAAATCTGCCCTTCAAGAAATGGTAAAGGGAGTCTTCCAAGTTGAACTTAAAGGTCACTAGATAGATAGTAATGTGAATTCACATGAAGAATAAAGAAAATCATTAAAAGTAGTTAGTTACATAGGGAAACATAACAAAACACAGTAAAAATGTATTTTTGTTTGTAGTTACTTTAAATCTTCTGCTTAAAAATAACTGTCAAAGGGGAGAAAATCTTTGCCACCCTGTACTTCAGAGCATTAATGTCCAGGATATACAAATAACTCAAAAAGCTTAACACCAGAAAACAAATAACCCAGTCAAAAAATGGGCAAAGGAACTGAACAGGCACTTCACAGAATAAGACATATTAATGGTCAACAAACATGTGAAAAAAATGTTCAACATCTATAGCAATTAGGGAAATGCAAATTGAAATACCACTTAGAAGGGCACCTCACTCCACTTAGAAGGGCAATTATCAAGAAAAGAACTAACAAATGTTGGTGATGATGTGGGGAAAAAGGTTCACTCATACACTGCTGGTGGGAATGCAAATTGGTGCAACCACTCTGGAAAGCATTGTGGAGATTTCTCAGAAAACTTGGAATGGAACCACCATTTGACTCAGCCCACTCCTCAAAATATACCCAAAGGACTTAAAATCAGCATACTACAGTGACACACAAGGTGTCAGTGACACATCCACATCAATGTTTATAGCAGCTCAATTCACAATAGCTAACCTATGGAACCAACCTAGATGCCTGACCTTTAACAGATGAATAAATAAAGAAAATGTGGTATATATGTACAATAGTCAGCCATAAAGAAGAATGAAATTATAGCATTTGCTGATAAATGGATGGATATAGAGACCATCATGCTAACAAAATAAGCTAATATCATGCTAGCAAAGTAAGCCAATCCCCAGACACAAAGGCTGAATGTTCTCTCTGATATGTGGATGCTAACAAACAATAAGGGGAGGTGAATAGAAGTTTATTGGATTAGACAAAGGGGAATGAAGGGAAGGGAGGAGAGATAGGAATAGGAAAGACAGAATGAATCAAACATAACTTTCTTATGTTCATATATGAATACATGATCAGTGAAACTCCACATTATGTACAACAAAAATATATGTATAATATGTCAAAATACATTCTACTGTCATGTATATCTAAACAGAGCAAATAAAAATAACTGTATAGCAATAATTATAAATCTGTAGAAATAAAATGCATAAAGAAGTGATTTGTATGACAATAGCACAAAGGAGGAGGGAATGGAGCTATATAGGAGGACAATTTTGGAATCAAGTTGTTCTTAATCTCAAGTAGATTGCTAACTAAGATATTAATTATAATCACCAGGGCAACCACTGAGACCAGGACCAGATGGCTTCACTGATTTTACAAATATGTAAAATCAATCCTTTGCTAACTCTTTATAAAAACCAAAGAGAAGAGAATAGTCCCTAATTTATTCTATGAGGCAAATACTACATTTATGTTCTTGCTTGTGCTTGCTTTGGATTTGGTCTGCTCTTTTGGATTCTTTTTTTTCTAATATAGACATTTATAGCTATAAATTTTTTTTCTTTTTCTTTTTTTCAAATCACAGAACCTGGATTTTATTAAATAATATGAAAAATGGCATAGATGTGATCTCTACAGCCAGAGCTTTTCAAAAAGAAAAACAAAAAAAATGAAGTGTTGCAATTTAAACACTAAATAATTAAATTATTATTTGAAATGTACCAAAGAGAGAAAACAGAAGTCTACAAAAATCAATTTGGCTGATTTTAAATCCACATCTTTGGGATATTTAGTATAAATATAAAGGGGAAATTATATGTACCTCAATTAAGAAAAATTGAAATTTAAATCAAGTTGCTAGGAAAATGAGATATGGGCACATACCAGTGTTTCCTCTGGAAAAGGAAAGCTAATCCCTGAAGATAACAGAGAAAAGCCTATCCAGTGCACCCTCTGCCCTGCTTGGGTTGCTTTCCCCAGCTATAAATTTTCTTATAAGCACTAAACTTGAAAAAGGGCATCTATGAAAAAAATCTGACCAATATTATTCTTAAAGATTTAAAACTTTCCCTTTTAAGAACAGGAACAATTTAAAGATATTTACTATTACTGCTTCTATTCAATATTGTATAGAAGATACTAGCCAGGTCAATTAAGCAAGCAAAATAAATAAAATGCATCCAATGTAAAAGGAAGTATAAATCAAAATCATAAGATACTACTTCACATATAGTAGGAGAGTTAAAACTTTAAAAGGGTTTTTTAAATGGACCAATGTTAGCAAGAATATGGAGAAATTGGAACCCTAATACATTGCCTGTGGAAACATATAGTATAGTTACTTTATATAAATATAAAATAGTTTGGCAGTCCCTTAAAAAGATAAACAGAATGGAGTGGATTTGGCAATTGCATTCCTATGCACATACCCAGGAGAAATATATACATACTAAACTTAGAGGAATTTTCTTCCTCTAGTCCCTTTAATCACTCTAAAAAATTTTCATAAGCAGGAAAAAAATGAGATAGCACACAAAGAAAAGAAATAAACATTACAGTTTACTGCTTTTAAGAACCACTGTTTTGGTTTCAGCTTTATGCTTCTTACTTGAAGAAATATATGCCATGGGTCATAATCAAAGTTACCTGTTAGTTTGTCTAGGATATTTTGAGATCATCTAAACCTAATCCCAAAGAAAACAGTTACTTATTTATCTTTAAAAAACTTTTTTTCAAATCTACATATATAAGGATCTCTAGAATAAATCTTTAAACAGTAGTAAAGATATCTTAATGATTTGTGGCTGTGGTTTCACATAGTAGGGATATAATAGCTAATATTCAATCAGGCACTATTCCTCTTTGATAGTTTAAAAACAGAATATCACATTTAATTTGTTATTTTCTAATGTCCAAATTTGTTATGAATATTAGGACTATTTAATAAGTCAGTATTTTAATATTAGCACTGCTATAGTTTTGATGTTTAACGTCACCTTAAGGTCCATGTCCAAGGCTTGGTCCCCAGGGTAGTGCTACTGGGAGGTAGTGGAATCTTTAGGAGGTGAGGCGTGGTGGGAAGCTGTTAGGTCACTGTGGACATGTCTTTGGAGGGGATTTGGGGATCCCAGCCCTTCCTCTTCACTTTTTTTTTTTGGTACCAGGGATTGAACTCAGGGGTACTCAACCACTGAGCCCCATCCCCAGCCCTATTGTGTTTAATGTAGAGACAGGGTCTCACTGAGTTGCTTAGCACCTCACCATTGCTGAGGCTGGCTTTGAACTCACAATTCTTCTGTCTCAGCCTCCCAAAGTGCTGGGATTACAAGTGTGAGCCACCGTACCCAGCTTCCTCTTCACTTTTGTTCCCTGCATCTGTGATATATGTGGTTTTGCTCTACGATGTGCTACTACCATTATGTGCTGTCTTGCCACAGGTCCCAAAGAACAGATTGATCATAGACTACAAGCTCCAAAACTGTGAACCCAAATAAACCTTTTCTCTTTGTAAGTTAATTATCTCGGGCATTTTGTTATGGTGAAAGAAAGTTGACTAACATGAACACATATGAGAATATCAACCAAAGTAAACATTAAAAGTCAGGCACTATATAGATAGTTAATAATATGGGCCTGCCCTTAAGTGACTTAGGAAAGGGAGGTCCATTAGTGAGGAATTTGGAGAGACTTTGAAGACAGTAAACACTCTCAATGTTATTGTTCGGGGCCATCTGGTGCACTAATGAGCTCTTGGTGCATCAGAACTTTCAACTTTTGACCCCGTGAGCTTGGAACCTGGCCAGTTCCCACCTTACAGAGAATAAACAACCTAAGGCCAGTTGCATAACGCTGGACTGCATATTGGGAGGGGTTTCTGTGCCTTTTTAAGTCCTCCAAAGGGGAATGAGAAGGAGAAGAAGGAATCCAACTGGAGAAGAAGGAATCCAACTGGGGAAGAAGGAATCCAATGCCTTGAGTGTAGAAAAAGGAAGCTGATGATGAGAACAAGGAACCTGATGATGAGAACAAGGAACCTGATTTGTGAAGAAAGAATCTCTCACCTATGTTTTTACCCTCGGTGTTGCTCCTTTTACCCGAGGATAGGTGTTGAAGATGATGATGATGCTTTGAAGAAGAAAGACTCTCACCTATGTTTTTACCCTACCCTCGGTGTTGCTCCTTTTACCCGAGGATAGGTGTTGAAGGTGATGATGATGCTTTGAGTGTACCTGTGAACCTGTGTTGTGTTATCTGGTGTTGATTGGTGAGTGCTTATTGGGCTGGAGCCGCTCTTTCTTTCTTTTCTTCTATATTATTGATTCATTATATACAATACTCAATATTGTAAAGTATAACTGTTGCTTGCTTATTGTTATATTATCTCATATTAAAGCTTATAAAACCCATCCTGTTGTGAGGCTGGTGATTCACTCCACCAATCTGCCATATATAAATTAGTCTGAGATCCAGACCAAGACAGGAACTTGATTTTTAAAACACTGTTTTAAGTAAAATATATTTTAAAAGGGCACAACACAAATTTAAAGTTCCATGAACTATAATAAAGTGAATACTTATATAAGCACTCCCCAGGTCAATTAATAGACTATTGCCTTGGAAGATCTCCTAATGTTCTTTTCAATTACTATTCCCTTTTTCTTTCCCATTTGTATTTACTATCCTATCTTCTGATACCACTGTTAAGTTTTGCCTGTCATTGAACTTTATGTAAATGGAACCTTCATATTCTTTTCCTGACCTCTTTCACTTCTGAAGACTGAGAATTATCCATGATTTGTACAAGCTATAATATTATTGGTAATATGTGTGTTTGTGTATATACACAATTTATCCATTCTATTGATGAACATTTAGGTTATTTCAAGTTTGACTGTTATGAAGTTGCAA
Source organism: Geosciurus inauris (assembly GCA_004024805.1). NCBI lineage: Eukaryota > Metazoa > Chordata > Mammalia > Rodentia > Sciuridae > Geosciurus > Geosciurus inauris. The sequence continues at coordinate 3,745 of PVHX01027933.1, read as the reverse complement.
TGAACATTCTTGTACAGGTCTTTTGATGTAAATGCATGCACCATTCTGGTAGGTATATAACTAGAATTGTTGAGTCATTGAGTAGGTATATGATCAGGTGAAATCAATGCTAAACAGTATTCCAAAGTAGTTATATAAATTTACACTCCTACTAGCAATGTAGGGAAGCCCTATTCCTGCACATCCTTGGCAATATTTGAAATCATCAATCTTTAAAATTTTTGGTTGTACTTTATAATTTTCATCTGCATTCTGCTAATAAATGATGGTGTTGAGTACTTTTTCATATGACTGACCATTTGGATATCCTCTACTGTGAGGTATTCAAGATGAAAACTTGGTTTTAAGGCAACTTTGAATTACCAACAAAACTGTGATATTAACTTCCACTGTTAGGTCAATAACTCAGAAAACAGTATTTTAAGGTGGTATATATACCTAATTGTAAGATTGCAGATATATAAAAGCGTTTCTATGAGTTTTTGTGTTAGTTTCAGAAAGTGAAGAATCATTTGTCTGTCTGTTTGACCATTCATTTACTTATGAGTTCATTTGAAAATTATAAGATAACAATTTATGCCTGGCATTGTGTTCAATATTAGATTTCCTCAAAGGCAGAAGTGACAGATCTGGGATCAAGGATTAACAGTGCTGGAGGATATGAGCCAGCAGAATGAACAGAGTTCCCAGACACTATTATTCATCTCCTTGTACTAGCATCTCAAGCTCAGTTTAGACTATGGCATAAGGCCTCACAGATAAGCCCCATATTAGGATGATATACAATGAATGGATTTGGTGCCTATGTGATTTACTTAGTGTCCTTTGGTACTAACTTGTCCAGTTTTGGCAATAAGAAGAAAAGTACCTTAGCCATGGATGGGAAAGAACATAATAGAAGCTCAGACTCTGCAAGAATAAGCATCTGGGTCATTCCACATGTGGGTCATAGATGAGTCAGCTTGGTATACAGGACTGTAGCCACACAATAGCCATACTCTCTCTGCCCAAAGCTGGTTCCTTCCCATCTACAGCTGTTGATCCTATAAATACTTATTAATAAACTTCCAGCATGCTGGTTCCCATTTCAGAATATTCTCCCTGAGAGAGCCAAGCTACCACAGTTTTCAGTAGAAAACCAAATGCCCTCATAGACAGTATAGTGATAAATATGTGTATGTGTGTTAACATATGATTAGAATGAAGTTTAATTTTTACTTTCAAATTATTCCTCCCATTACAATTAAATTTGAATGACAGGTGAAATCCTTCTAAAAGAGATTTGAACTGGAAGATAAATATAAAACCAACAAAAAATAATTAGGGTGATTTTGCAGAACTGAGTTAATGTAGCAGGATTATCTGGGCACAGTGGTGCACGCCTGTCATCTCAGCACTTTGGGAGGCTGAGACAGGAGAATCATGAGTTCAAAGCCAGCCTCAGCAACAGTGAGGCACTTAGCAACTCAGTGAGATCCTGTCTCTACATAAAAACACAAAATAGGGCTGAGGATGTGGCTCAGTGGTCAAGTAACTGAGTTCAATCCCCAGTACCAAAAAAAAAAAAAAATTTATGACAGTGGAAAAGCCCGCTTGTAAGGCTGGCCTTTGGCTGATATCTGTGGACTTAACGGAAATAGTTCCCTACCTCGATTTAAAACATTCTCTAAATGATAAGAATATCTTCATGAGCCTATCTTGTTTATGTAAACAATAGGGTCCATACTGAACCCATTTACCTTCTGAGAGTCTGGAATTTTGGTAGGGGCTAGGTAGAGAATGTCTACATGAACTGCCCCTAATAAAAACATTTGGTGCTTTAAAACAAACAAACAAACAAACAAAACCTTGGGTGCTAAGAATCTAATGAGAATCCCAAGTAGGTAAAACTTCATATGCTGTCCCAAAGGCTACCCTAACTCATTGCTGGAAGAATTAAGTATGTTCTATGTGACTCTATTCAAGAAGATTTTGGAAGTTTGCACCTAGTTTTCTCAAATTCATCCCATAAGCCTTTTTCCAGGCTGATCTTGTTTCATAATTTTTTCTCTATAATAAATCTTAGGCATAAGCACAAGTATTTGCTGGGTCCTGTGAGTCCTTCCAGTGAATCACTGAACATAGGAATAGTCTTGGGGTCCCTTGACACAGTGACATAAAAGTCTACAGGGAAATCTTTGTCATAATTTAATATTTAAACTACATTATATTTCTAAAGATGAATAAAGATAATGAATTACAATATAAATCATTTGACTATTCAAGAAAAAACACACTTTGATCCATCTAGCAAAATGTTGCTATTTCATTCATCTCCACCAAAGAAACTTGCTATATTGCATATCCCTTGAGCAACTATTGCCTTGACCTGTATTTGAAAATGATTCTGATTAACAACTAAACTGTATCTTGGTTTGATTTCATTTCATTGTTAAGTTGTATAGGAATATATTCCCCTACACAGGATAAAGTTATATAAGACAAGAGTAATTCTTCTGTACGTAGTATACGACCAGAAAAATTTTGTGTATATAGATACCCTCCAAAAAGATATGCCTCTGTTCTTTATCCTAGATTGGTTTTGTTTACTAGAAAACAATAGTTCAAACTGCATCTATATTTCAGTGTCCACTATAAATGACTACTTCCTCACTAACAAGGTTAGGGCTGACACTTCAATTCTGTTTATATTGTTACTAATGGTGTAGTTTTAAGCTTTCACTGGGTACTGCATTATTAAAAAATAAGTTCTTCCCATGTTTAAAAACAAAAAATGTTTCTGGGATTTAAAAAAAGTGTAAAAATAGTGAACAGAGATCACAAACTTCTTTAACTTTTCTTACCATCTGCTATTTTACTCTGTTGCTATAAAATCTAGAAGTTTGACTTCCAAAATGTAATGGACACCTGTTTTGTCATTACCATTCACAGCAAACATAATTAATTAGAAGGAAAAGATATAATTAGACTTACGTTTTCAATAGATTCTCTTTCATTCTAGGCAGTTGATCCATCTGTTGCCTTTTAGAAACTTGATGTGAGCCAGAGACCTTAAATACAAAAAATTGAGTGTTTATCCTCTTCTTTCATGATGCATTTCAGAGATAAGAAAAAATAGTCAATTATCTAACTCCTAGCCAGGCACGGTGGCACAAGTCTGTAATCCCAGCACTTAGGGAGACTGAGACAGGAGAATCGTGAGTTCAAAGCCAGCCTCAGCAATGGCGAGGCGCTACGCAACTCAGTGAGAGCCTGTCTCTACATAAAACTCAAAATAGGGCTGGGGATGTGGCTCAGTGGTCAAGTGCCCCTGAGTTCAATCCCCAGTACCAAAAAAAACAAAAACAAAAAAAATTTATCTAACTCCTTTGCCATCAGGTCCATTAGTAGCATCTGTAAGAGAAGCTGAATAACAATAGGAATTTTTTTTCTTTTTTTTTTCATATTTAATTTATTTATTCTATTTAGGTTTACATGATATCAGAGTGCAATTTGATTCATTGTACACAGATGGAGGATAACATTTCATTTCTCTGGTTGTGATATAGAATCACAACATACATGCAGTCATACATAAAGATAGGGCTATGATGACCATCATATTCCATCAACCTTATGGTCCCCATGTCCCTCCCTCCCCCTTACACTCCTGTGAACAGAGTTCTTCCATTGTTCCCATGTCCTTCCCCACATTATGGATCAGCATCCACTTATCAACGAGTACATTCGACATTTGGTTTTCTGA
>PVHX01027932.1:0-18766 GCA_004024805.1 Geosciurus inauris | reverse complement strand
CTTCATATTTGGAAAGTTTTCTGATATTATTTCATTGAATAGGTTGTTCATTCCTTTGGTTTGGAGTTCTATGCCTTCTTCTATCCCAATAATTCTCAAGTTTGGTCTTTTAATGTTGTCCCAAAGCTCTTGGATGTTCTGTTCATGGCTTCTTACCATCTTCACTGTGTGGTCAACTCTATTCTCCAGGTTAAATATTGTGTCTTCAGTATCTGAGGTTCTGTCTTCCAAGTGGTCTAATCTGCTGGTGATGCTTTCTATTGAGTTTTTGATTTGGTTTATTGTTTCTTTCATTTCAAGGATTTCTGTTTGGTTCCTTTTCAGAATCTCTATCTCCTTATTGAAGTGATTTTTTACTTCCAGTATTTGCCTGTGTATCCCTTTATCAAAGTGATCTTTTACTTCCTGTATTTGCCTACGAATCTCTTCATCAAAGTGATCTATTGCTGACTGGGTTTGCTCTCTCATATCATTCTTTAAGTCACCGACCATTTTAATTATGTACATCCTGAATTCCTGTTCTGTCATTCCTCCTGCTGTACAGCCCATGGATTCTAGGAGTGTAGTATCTTGGTTTGTTTGAGTCACTTTCTTCCCTTGTTTTCTCATGATGTTTGTGTGTCTTTCCTTCTATCTCTGCTGATCCAAGGTGTTACAGTTTTAACTCCTATACGGTTATAGTTTCCCTGCAGGGTTTCGTTACTTCTCCTCCAGTAGGTGGTGTTGTCCGTTGTTTGCTGGACTTTCCCGGCTGGTATCCTTGGTGCTGGTCCCAGGCCAAGGTGAAACTCTGGGCTGCTGGTGGAGTCGCTGTTCCACCGTGGCCAAGGTTTGCTCCCAGGTGTTCACCTGCGCCCCCTGGTGTGTATGAAGTTCCGCTGTGTTAGAAGGTGATCCACAAAGAACAATAGCTGGGGTTCCGCTCAGGAGACAGTCAGTCCACAGTAGCAACTGCTAGCGGTCTCTCGCGGTTGGGTGGGCGCTGGGGCCAGGCACCATATGTGGAAGCAGGCCCGGCACGCCTTGGGTAAACTCCGGACTGGATCCCTGGGCCGGATCCCCCACCATAACTGCACTCAACCGGTTGGCGCCAAAGTCACACCTCCTGGCTACCGCTGTCTCCCGGTGGCCCTGCACTCACACACACGAGCGAGACTCCTGCGTGGGGCGGCAAGCCGCAGAGAGCTGCCAAGAAACTGGTTGGAAGATGGCACCCCGCTACTTCCAGTCTCAGTCTCGGAGAGCCGGAATCCTGGGCCGAGGCCCGGGCTGCAACTGCGTTTCTCCGGCCGGCGCCGAAGCCACACCTCCCGGCTACCGCTGCCTCCCGGTGGCCCTGTGCTCACACACACGAGTGAAATTCCTGCGTGGGATGGTGAGCTGCAGAATGATGCCAGGAAGCTGGCTGGAAAACGGCGCCTCCACCACTTCCAGCCTTGGTCCCCGAGAGCCTAGCGCAGAGTGGACTGTCTAGGCCGCCATCTTGGAACTCCTATTTAAATTTTTAAAATAAACATCACAAATGCAAGTCAAGTGTTGTCCCTTGAAAAGCAATCATGTTGAAGGCTTTACATTCATCCAGTGGTTGCTGGTGGAAACTGAGCCATGGCCTTTGCTGATACAGAAGGAACAGTGAACCTCCAGCGTGAGACTCCTGGCTCATCCCGGAAGGACTCTGACCTCACCAGCTTCACCTAACCAATCTCAGAGGACCTCACCAATCTTTTTAAAACAAGAGCCAGGATGCCAGGCATGGTGGCACACACTTGTAATCCCAGCAGCTTGGGAGGCTAAGGTGGGAGGATCGCAAGTTCAAAGCCACCCTCAGCAACTTAGCAAGTCCCTAAGCAACTTAGTGAGACTCTGTCTCAAAATAAAAAATAAAAAGGGCTGGCGTGTGACTCAGTGGTTAAGCACCCCTGCATTTGATACCTAGTACCCAAAACAAACAAACAAACAAATACATTGAAAAGTAAATAAATAAGAAGATCTAGGAACCCCCAAAATGCATCTCTTGCTCTTGAGTTGGCTGCTTTCTCCCTTGAATGTGTGTTCCTTGCTTTCCCATGTAAACCTTTGTGCCTCTACTTAGAGGGCTGATATTCTTTTCTTTCACTTTTTGTCAAGGTCCCTACTGGTCTTGAGTTCATTTTCCCCTTCTCCCTAGGAGCTCCTCAGGACCCTCTCTGGAGAGATCTCTTATCCTGTGATATCCTGACCAACTGTGCTGTTGGTGGCCAGGCTCCAGACTTGTGCTGGACTTATCCTCTGAGGCCATGTGGCAGTGGAGTCTTGGCGTGGATCTGGGGCTGGGGAAGTCTGGGTTTGAACCCCAGCCTGGGTACTCACTAGCTGTTGGCTTTTGGGAGAGTGACTTATTTCTTTGTACAGAACTTGGCCCAAAATAAATATTTTTTAAAACGAAGAGATAAAACAACTATTTGGTTCACATACTCCAGGGGACCCATGCTCAGTTTCTAAGGGGAAGCCCTCTCCCATGTCCAGCTCAAGGCACCTCAGACTCAGGGTAGGGTGGGGAGTGAATGCCAACACTCTCTCTGCACTGTTCTGAGACTGAAACCTCAGCTGAAACTGAGGCGGAAAGAGCCTTATAACTTCCTGCCACCCTCTTGGTTTGGGTCAGGCGGAAGACAGGGAGGGGCGCTAGAAGAGAGGTGGTATGGAGTTCTGGGATAGGGCCAGGGGTGGGGGTCTGGGGTGGCCAGGCTCAGAGGCCTCCAGAGCAGGCCATCGGCTTCTGTCATCTTCTCTTCTTTTCCCTCAACTATGATTTTTTTAAAGTAAACCTTTTTTTTTTTTTTTAATTTTCAAGTGATGGGGAGAGAACCCAGGGTCTCATGCAAGCCTGGCAAGCTCTCTACCCTGAGTCACATCATCAGCCCAAACTTTGTGTTTTGAAATAACTGTAGATTCACATACATCTCAACTTTCTATATAGAAAAAAAATTTCAAACCTTCATAAAAAGATATGAAAATTGTACAAAACCACCCATACACCCTTCAACTCTAGTCACTAATTCACATTTGATTGAGTTCATGGTTTTTAATTTTTTTATCCATCCATATCTACCATGACAAATAAATATAGATATGTGGAGATGCTCTGTCTACTAGAAAATATGTATTGAAAAATTCATCTCAGGGACTGAGGATGTAGCTCTGTGGTAAGTGCTTGCCTAACATGCATGAAGTCCTGCTTTCAATTTCCAGCACTGAAAAAAAAAAGGAATAGCCAGAAAGTCAGGATGTGTTCATGTCAGTTTGAAGGAATTCCACTGGCCAAATTGGGGACAATTTGACCATTAAAATAAATAACAGTAATCAATTGTATGATCTATTGATGAAAATATGAAGTCCTAAATCCATGTCAATATTCATAAAGGAAGAAAGAAATTTTTTTTTTTTCATTTTGAGACAAGGTCTCACTAAGTAACTGAGGCTGGCTTTGAATTTGTGATCCTCCTGTCTCAGCCTCCAGAGTTGCTGGGATTACAGGCGTGCACCACCATGCCCACCTAAACATTTTTTATACAGCACTGAGGATTGAACCTAGAGATGCTCTGCCACTGATCTCCATCCCCAGACATTTTCCTCTTTGAAACAGAGTATCAACAAATTGCCCAGGCTTGCCTCAAATTTACAATCCTTCTGCCTCAGACCCCCGAGCTTCCGGAATTACAGGCATATGCCACTGAACCCAGTTTATTTGCACTTCTTTTTGAGCTTACATAGCACAGATAGTGCCCGGTGTTTAAAACAGAAGAGGCTCCTTCTGAGCTGGGTTTTGATGGATGAATAGGAGTCTCCTGGGAACAGGACGAGAAGAGCAGCAGGCAGGGGGATGGCACATACAGAAGCCTGGAGAATGGAATGAAAATTTGGTGTGTCACCTACTGTGGCCGGAGGTCAGGGGCCAAAGGATGAGTGTGAAAGCTGCGTGTCGTTGTGCACCATAGGTGTCTTGAAAGGGCCTTGAACGCCAGGCAAGGAGCTTGGCCTTAATGTTGCAGCTGCAGGAGAAACATGAGAGGCATCAGGGTTTAGAAAATGGGGGGCCATAAGACACAATGCCTGAGCCAGCAGGATGGCTTTGTGGGATATATCCTGTTTTAGCATGTGTGACATGAGCAGTACCTCATTTCCAGGCTGCAGGGGGATTCCTCCAGGGCTGCACCTGGCTACTGGGGTTAGAGGCAGCGACTAGGTGGCTCACACGTCCTCCCTGCTCTGTGACATGTCTCTGCTTCCTGTTTCTCCCCCATCAAGGGCAGTTTCAGTCTCAGCTTCAAAAGAACAAACACGCTCAAAACAAAGGAAGACGGTCCTTGACTGCAGAGGAAGCAGGAAGCTGCTGGCCCTGCTCTGAGCCCAGCAGCTGGAGCTCGGGGACAGCAGGATGGAGTCTGTGGCTCTGTACAGTTTCCAGGCCACGGAGAGCGATGAGCTAGCCTTCAACAAGGGGGACACACTCAAGGTATGGTGGACTGGAGCAGGCTGAGGTGGCCCTGCATGTGGTAGGGATGGGCTTAAGCACTGGGGCCCCAGGACAACCCCAAGCAGAGTCTGGTCTCTAGAGGATAGGTTCGGCTTCTCTAGTTTTTGACTGTGTGATTCCGGACAAGCTATCTCCTCCCCTGGAGCCTCAATTTCTCCATAGAGGAAATGGGGAGATAATTAGTGATTCCCCCTTTGGGGGCTGTTGTGAATATTCAAGGAGATGTTATTAGAGTGACTGTCAGGGGTTGGTTCAACCCCTAGTTCTCCAGGGAAAAGAAATTTGAAAGAATTGTTGAGAGAAAAAGAGAATCAGCTAGAGAGAGGAAGAGACAAAGTGGGGATGGGAGAGTAAGAGAGCGCATATGCTGTGCACACACTAGAGAAGGTTTTAGGAAAGAAAAATAATCTGGTGGGGCTAAAATATCTGACTTAACTGTCAAGAATGAGCTTCCCAGCAGTGTGGAGAAAAGGGAAAATAGACTCATCCTCAATTCATTTCTCTTTGTCTGGGCTCGTTTTGTAGGGGATGGTAGGCTTCAAAATGTCATGACAGATGGTCTGTGGACTCTTTCTGGGAATGTCCTTGCTTATCAGTTTGCATATGACAACAGAAGTCAGACTTCATGCCAAGGCTTGGGCACTGGAGCTGCCACTGATTCACCCTAAGAAATCACAGCCCTTCCCTGGGCATGGAGCAGTGGATGTTAGATTGGATGTCCCTCCACTCTGGGCCCTTGGCCCTGTTCTTGGTTGCAAGCTTCAAGCATGAGAAGGGACAGGAAACCCCTCTTTGCTACTGGTCCCCACACTGTAGTGTAATAAACATCTCCTTTAAGCTGCGGGGATGTGGAGGACTCGCCCCCTCATTTTGTGAAGCTGAGGCCTAGGGAAGTGCTTGGTTTGGGGTCAGATCTGAACCTATGTCCCTTTGACTCTGTGACCTACATTCAGTCCTCTGAGGCAATGCACAGGCTGGGCTGGGAGCTGGGGAGGTTAGAGTTGGGGTCAAGTGGAGCCACATGCCCTTGAGGGATTCCTCTTGTCTGTGTTGGATGCTAGCGCCTGGGTCCACCTGAGTTGCTGGCTCTGGGCTTGTGAACCTGTGGCCCACTGGGGCTGGGGACAGGTTGAACATCAGGACTGGGTAACCAGGACATGAGACTCTTTGTGAGGATCTAAATCTAGTTCAGAGGCTTCCAAAATTCATCTGAGAGCAGTGCAGTATCTCTAGATGCAGGTTTGGGGTGGGGAAGGAATGGGACAGTGAGGAAAAGGAATGGCGCAGCAGGCCGACCCAGCCAGGAAGCACTAGCTGGAGGTGGATGTGGGCAGATCAGTTGGGTCCCCCAAGGCAATTGCTGAAAAGACTGTGGCATCCTTCCTTCCCTCCCAGACTCCTGTGCGTCCACTTCCACCCCAGGATTAGTCAGGTTTCCCACTAACCTTTGCTAAGTGTTAGCTGATTCTGGTGAGTTTGTGTCTAACAAAGGTAGAGGCAGGAGGATAGCAAGTTCAAAGTTCAAAGTATACACAGGGAGCTGGAATATGGAGTGACAGTGGTCAGGAGAAGGGACAGGGACTGCTTTAGGTGGGCTGGTCACAACAGTTTCTTAAAAAGAGGTGATACCTCAGTTGAAACCTAAACGATGAGCAAGAAATGGCCTCACAAAGAGCCAGGGGAAGAGAACAACAGAATGGGGAAAGAGTTGGCTCAAAGGCTCTGAGGCAAGACCATACTAATATACTTGAAGAGTTGGGGAAAAAAAGACTGTGTCTGAGGAGGGGATAAGGCTGAGGTGGGGAGGTGTGGAGGGCGGCAGGAGTCAGGGCCTGTTGCAAAGACAGGCAAGAAATCAAGGTAGCTCAGTCGGACGAATAAAAAACTTGTAACAGCCTCCTGAGTGGCGCATGCCTGTAATCCCAGCAACTCAGGAGGCTGAGGCAGGAGGATTGCAAGTTCAAAGACAGCCTCAGCAACTTGGCATGGCCCTAAGCAACTTAACGACACCCTGTCTCTAAATAAAACATAAAAGGGCTGGGGATGTGGCTCAGTGGTTAAGCATCCCTGAGTTCAATTCCTGGTACCACCACCACCAACAACAAACTTCTTATGACAAATTATTAATGTTTTTCATATGTAAAGAAAGCTTGTAAATCAAAAGAAAATCACAAATAGCATAATGGAAAAGTGGGCAAAAGATACGAACAGGTAAATTGTCAGAGCAATGCAAGCAAGTAAATGCCCAATTTCATCAAAAAAAGATGAGTAACTTAAGGCAAGTAACTCTTTTCCATTTGTCCAATCAGCAAAATTTAATTTGGGGGAGGGGGGTGGTACTGGAGATTGAACTCAGGGGCACTCGACCACTGAGCCACATCCCCAGCCCTATTTTGTGTTTTATGTAGAGACAGGGTCTCACTGAGTTGCTTAGCGCCTCACCGTTGCTGAGGCTGGCTTTGAACTCCTGATTCTCCTGTCTCAGCCTCCCTAAGTGCTGGGATTACAGTCTTGCATCACTGCACCAGACTATAATTTTTAAATTTCTTTTTTAGTTGTAGGTGGACACCATACCTTTATTTTATTTGTTTCTTTTTGTGTGGTGCTGAGGATCAAACCCAGTGCCTCACATGTGTTAGGCAAGTACTCTACCACTGAGTTACAACCCCAGCCCCAGCAAAATTTAACTTTAAAGAATTGAGATTATGGGAAAATGTGTACTTTCACATGTGGATGGTGATCAGGCAGTGATGCAATCATTTTGAAGGGCATCTGGGAAATACATAAAGAGCCCTAAAAATATTAACCAGGCACAATGGTGTGCATCTGTAGAGGTGGCTTCTGAGCCTTTTGTGTTTTCTTCTTTATTCTTTCTGCATTCTCTAGATGTTCTGCAATAAGCAAGTACCTTCATATCCACAGGTTCTGCATCTGGGGATTCAACCAATCTCAAATTGAAAATATTTGGGAAAAAAATTTTGCTTCCATACCAAACATGTACTGATTCTTTTTCCTTGTCATTCTCTAAACAATACAATATAACAATTATTTACATTTTATTAGGTATTATAAGTAATCTAGAACTAATTTAAAGTATTTGGGAGGATATGTGTAGGTTATATGCAAATACTACATCATTTTATACAAGATACTTGAGCATCCACGGTTGGCTGTCTGTGGGGTGAGAGTGGGGTTCTGGAATCAGATCTTCCTGACACCAAGAGACAAATGAATTCTCTCCAGGGCCAGGGCCGAGGCCAGGGCTAGGGCCAGTGCCAGGGCCATGGTGAGGCAGAGAGGATCTCATTCTCTCAGGTCTGTGCAAATGCAAGGTCAAATATCTTTATTTAAATTTTTTTGGTGGATTTTTTTTCCCCCTCTGGGTGCTAGGGTTGGAACCCAGAGCCTTGCACATGCTAGGCAAGTGCTCTACCACTGAGCTACATCCTCAGCCCTTTATTTAAGATTTTAGTATTAATTTTTTATTAGATTTACAGAAAAACTGAGAAGACAGCATAATGCGATTCCCACAAGCACGTTCCAATATCCACCTTCCCCCTTTATTAACATCTTACGTGAACATCATGGTACATTTCTTACAGTGAGTGAACTAATATGGATACACTACTATTAACTAATGCCCACACACAGAGTTTTGTGTTCATTTTTATTTTTTAACATACTGCCTTAAAATATTATTTACCTTGATTCCTGGGTTTTTTGGCATCTGTTTACATTTTACTAGAGTACTCACCGGCCTCTCTGGTCCACCGCCCACTTTCTATAACCGTTCTACCATATTAATGTTATTGCTTTGTCATGCTGCACCCTGGCTTCCTCTCCTGCCCTGGGCCACAGTGTGTGGCTGGTGGCCAGCACTTCCCCTACTGGGCTCTGGGAACGCTGTGAACTCCTGCCTGGGTCTTGGTCTCCAGTCCAATAAATGACTCCTGAGTGCCCTGGATGGGCTGGGCCCTGCCACAGCCATGCACATAGTGTCCCACCTCCAGGGCCCCACAAGGAAGCAGTGGGGCTTCTGAGCAGACTTATAATACCTAATAAAATGTAAATAATTGTTATATTGTATTGTTTAGAGAATGACAAGGAAAAAGAATCCGTACATGTTTGGTATGGAAGCAAAATTTTTTTCCCAAATATTTTCAATTTGAGATTGGTTGAATCCCCAGATGCAGAACCTGTGGATATGAAGGTACTTGCTTATTGCAGAACATCTAGAGAATGCAGAAAGAATAAAGAAGAAAACACAAAAGGCTCAGAAGCCACCTGCTTCCAATCTGAACCTTGGTTTTAGATGAAACCTCAGTGGCAGATGGACTCACTCTGGACACATGAATGTCACTTCCAGGAACAGGGCCTCCCTCTTTGAAAGGTCAGTCATTTCTAGGTGGATAGGACTCCACTGCTGCCAGGAAGGGACGCAGTAGCTCCACTTCCCTCTCTCCATGGACAGCCTGGCCCTTGGGACCCATACTTGGGATCCCCTAGCCTTCTTTACATCTTGGAGAAGGCTGATGGCACAGGAAGCCAACCCTGAGCTCCCGCACCTGCTTCTCAGCAGCCTGGCATTGAGTCTTGGCAGTTCTGGCAAAACTTACCCTGAGTCTGATCATTTCTCAACACCCTCCAGTCCCCCACCTATGGTCCAGGCCTCCACTTTCACTCACCTGAGCCAGTGCACTCAGAGCCCACTCCTCCCAACTCCAGCACACTGGTGTCCTTTCAGTCCAGGGCCACAACTGATCCCACTTCAGGGCCTTTGCACTGGTTATTCCCTTTGCCTTGTACACTGTTTCCCACATCTTCTCACTGCTGCTTTCTTCTTGTAATTCAGGGTTCAGTTCACATGTCACCTCCCAGGGAGGCCTTTTCTGACCACTATAGCTGCCCCCCATTGACAATCTCCCTGCCTCCACCAAATGTTTTCCACATGCGTCATCCTAGTGTACAGTGTTCAGAGCACTTACCTCCTGCGTTCAATTGTCTTGTTTACTTGTTCCTTTCCTTGTTTATGTGTGCCTCTGCCCTCTAAAATGTAAGTTCCTGGTTCCTGCTGTATCTCCAAGACTCAGTACAATGCCAAGTTCACAATAGGTGCTCAGTAAAGAGCTGTTGCGTTAACCTCATTAGGCAGGGAACAGTGAGGAAGAAGGATAGCCTGGGCGGGAGGCCCTGGCGGGGCAGGTCAAGGCCTGAATCATCTTGGGCAGTGATATTTCATTAGCAGGAACCAGTCTCTCCTTTGTGGGAATTCCCACATCTCCAAGGCTCTCAAACTTCAGAGCTATGTTAGCAGAAAGAATTGAGCTAACATAACCATAAGAACATTCCTGGGTCCTCTGAGTAGAGATTATAGGAAAACAAGATAGCATAAGACAGGGATTCATATGAGACATAGGTATATTACATTCACGTGTCCACACAGGGTGTTGTAGCCCCTGAGAGACTGACACATTCACTGTAGGCCATAAATGTGGACACGTAACAGAAGAAGAAACTGAGGCTGTGGCTGCAAAGAGCAGCAGAAGCAGATAGAGATGGATTGGTCCAGAGTTCTTCACTCTAGGGTATTTTTCTTAGAATCCATGGTCGTGGAAGGTAGTACACAGACCCTAATTTTCTCATTTGGTTGGGGAAATAATTTTGTTTTGTTTTGAGGGAAAGTTTTCCTGAGCCAGCCACCTGCTTCCGTCTGTCTCTGGGGCTGCCGGCTTGCTCAAACTCAGAAGAGGAAGGAAGGGCTCACCCCAGCTTGGTGGACAGACAAGGGAGTGCCACCTGGAAGGTGGAGCCTCAGGCCTGAGCTGAGGGAGTGAATCCCAGCTCCTCCTGGCAGTATTTCACGGAGTTGAGACCCTTGCATTGGCCTGGCTATCCTTCGGTATATGATTAGAAGCAAGTTAGTAGAAAAGTCCCTGCTATTGTATTTGAATATAGAAGAGCTGTATTGGTGTAGGTCCTTCCATTGCTGAAGGTAGTTATAGGTACAGACCAAATTGAGCTGATTTTCCAGTTGCTGGTAGGAGTAGTCCAATAAAGGGAAAGAGATCAGGTTTAAAATTGGTTCTGATATTTGTTGAGAGCTGGGGTAGCTCAGTGGTAGAGCACTTTCCCAGCATGCACAAGGTCCTGGGTTCAATTCCAAGGACTGCAGAAAACAAATGGAAAAATCAGTATTTGTTGAAACTCTCATGTGTTAGAGTATATTAGAAATCATACTATTGGTAGAACAAATCCAATATCCCCAATTCAATTATATAAGATTGCTTGAAGAGCCTCTGTTTTGCATCTGATTGACCAATCATCATACAATTAATAAGAATGATGTAATACTTACTCTTTCTTGGCTAACAAGGAGTTGAAATAAATTGTTGGCTGTGACAAGAATTTGCATAGTGATAAGGAATAAAAGCTGGCTTATATTGGGGTCTGAGTGCATGTATCCTAGAGAGAATTCTATAATAGATCATGCAATAAATATTATTGAGAAGCAATTAGTTTAAAATTTAAATCACAGAGTAAGTCAGTTGTGGAGGCATGTCTATAATCCCAGGTACTCGGGAGACTGAGGCAGGAGGAGGTTCAAGGTCAACCTCAGCAACTTCGGGAGACCCTGTCTCAAAATAAAAAATAAAAAGTAAAAAAGGCTGGAGATGTAGCTCAGGGGTAGAGCTCCCTGGTTCAATCTCCATTCCCCAAACAAACACCTATGAATAGATTAAAGTTTTGAATGGTTATTCAGTGTCAACTGGAGATGATAATTTTGTATCCAGTGTAGGAATAAGACTAAATATGAAAGAAGAAAAGATAAAAATGGCTACACAGTGTGATTTTCATGTAAGTTAGTAAAAGTTATGATAATGGGAATGTAAGAATTAGGAATGATAATAAAATAAAAGAGGACAATATGTACCCAGTGTTTTCTATTAATAAATACCCCTTCTAGAGTTGAATCAACATTGAAGCCTGCTCCAGGAAGGACAGGAGAGTTGTACGCTCAGGCTTGGTTCCAGAGACAAAGTGGGAGGTGGAGTGGGGGTAAAAACTGGTAGGCCAGGGTTCCCCTAGACCAGCAGAACCCAAAGCCCCAGGCTGACCATACAGACTCTGTCTCTCCTTTGTTGTGTGGCCTTGGCTGAGTTACTTCCCTCTCTGGGCTCATCCATAAGATAGCATTTGGTGATGTCAACCTTGGAAGGTTGCTTGAGAATTAGAGTGACCTATGGAAATTGTGCCCAGGAAATGGAGGAAGGAACCTCAAGTTTCATGTGGTCTCCCTCCTAGGCCCAGGCCTGCTCCTCACCTCTGCCCCTTGGTTGTTCACCCCTAGAAACTCGCCACCCCCACACTGGCAGTTTCAGTTCCTCTCTGCCCACCTGTGAGGCAAAGGAGGCTTTGCGGTCTGAAGATGAGCCTATGTGACCCGGGCAGGCCAGGCCAGGCTGGGAACCAGCTTTGTACAGCACAGGAGCCTTGTTTATTTGTGTCACGGTGCCTGCCCCTCTCCATCATTGCCCCTGAGCTTAAACCATAGAGCGTTTTAAATGTGAGTCCCCTCTGGGTAACCACTCATTTCTGAGCTCAGGTGGGGGCTCCCTGATCTTCCTGGGGAGCTCCAACCTTCACTCCAAGGCACACTGCATGGTGGGCAGATGGTGTGAGACCCCGTGCTAGGGGACGCAGAGGAGCC
This sequence comes from Geosciurus inauris, assembly GCA_004024805.1. Taxonomy (NCBI): domain Eukaryota; kingdom Metazoa; phylum Chordata; class Mammalia; order Rodentia; family Sciuridae; genus Geosciurus; species Geosciurus inauris. The sequence continues at coordinate 6,542 of PVHX01027932.1, read as the reverse complement.
CTAGATCTGCTCCCCAAGACCTCAGTCTATGGGGGTCTGGTTGCAGAGCCTGCGAGTCTAACTCCAGCCACCCAAAACCCTCAACTCAAAACCTCTGGGTCCCCAACTATCTCATGAAGCTCCTGAAGATGGGCTGTCCTGGGACCCAGCTGTCAAAAAGCTGGTTCTAACTCGACTTGGGTGACCTTGAGCAGGGTCCTCTACCCTCCTCTGTGAATGGGCTCAGAAGCTGGTTCAGATGAAGCCCACCTAGAGCCCTGCAAGTACAGATGACAGCTGTTCCTTCTCAATGACTGAGTGCCTGTGTCTGTCCTGCTCGCAGATCCTGAACATGGAAGATGACCAGAACTGGTACAAGGCTGAGCTCCGGGGTGCTGAGGGTTTCATTCCCAAGAACTACATCCGTGTCAAGCCCCACCCGTGAGTAGCCACAACCCCTGACTCTGAGGCTGTGTGTTCCTGCCTGGCTGGCTTGGCCCAGCCTGGCCCAGCCTGAGCTGCACTGCCAGGGGAGGCATGGCACACCCTGAGGGGAAGTGGACTTTGGCTGAGCAGAGTCTGGGGCCTGGGCAGAGTGGGAGTTGTGTCTGGGGCCCACGTATCCTGGTGCCTGGGACCTGCTGGCACCTGGGAAGTCCCAGGTTATGTTCTCAGCAGGTGGCATCCAACATTGCTGCCCTTAGAATAGTTGGGGCAGAGTTCAGCCCAGAACAGGCCCAGGGAGTTAAGAAATCTATGAAAAAAACAAGTGGAAATGCTTTAAATAACAGTTGGGCCAGTGCTCAGTCATCTATCAGACATGGCCTCTAGCTCCAGGGAGCTCATTGTGGGTGATACTGGAGACACAGAGGTCAGAAGAGCCCTGCTGCATGGGAAATATAGGACATGAAGGACATACTGCATAGGAGGGTGACTAACCAGGCAATGCTTCTCAGGAGAGGTGGCAATGAGTGGGATTTCGAAGGATGGGTAGGAGCTAGTTACATAGAAAAAGAAAATGCCTTTAGCACCCACTCCTGGGAAAAGGTCAGGATGAGCCAAGGGAGAGCAATGAGGGAGAATCTATCACGTGTGGGACAAGCAAAAGGCCTTCAAATGCCAGGCTAGGTATCAGAGAGTCATGGAGGTATTAAAGGAAGGAAGAACTCAGTCAGATACAGAGACTGGTGACGAGGCTGGAGGGACCGTTCAGAAGCTCTGACTGTAGCTGGGGGTGGAAGGGGAAGGAGGTGCAGGGCTAGGGTGGGGCCCCAGGGGTATTTCCTCTTTATCTTCTTTTGAGTTATTTTTCCAAAGCTGCTACCACCTCCGCTTCCTGTGCTGGGCACAGCCCCATCCCACCCAGGTCCCCAGTCACTCCGCCCCAGCTATAGGCATTCCCGGCCTCCCCCTCAGGAGCTGCAGCCTCCAGTCAAGGGAGAGGGTGCATCAGTCAATGTGTGTGGGGAGAGATAGAGGTGGCAAGAACCCAATCCAGTGCCAGGGCATCGATAAGCCAAAAACATCAAGACGGGTGCAAGGAGGGGCGGGGTGATTGCTGTGGGCCGGTTGTCAGGGCGAGACTTCAGGTGGAGGCAATGGCTTGACAAAGGTTGGGAGGCTGAGGGCCTCACACTACTGAGAAGCCCTGAGCAGAGGGCTCCACCTGCTCAGGTAAGGGAGAAAAGACGAAAAAGGGCTGTGCTGCTGAGGCCTGTCATGGGAACGCCAGCCATGGAGGAAAGGCTCTCGCAGGGCACTTGGGAGCCACGGAGGGATCCAGCCTCTGATGCTGGGGTCAGCTCGGGCTACTTGTGCCTGGGACAGAGTAGGGATGGTGTCAGGCCCCCGAGGCCCAGGCTAGCCCCAGCCTGGCTAATGTGAGCACCTGCTCGGTCCCAAAATAGCTGTGAGGACACTCTAGCTCTGTACTTGAGTCAGCCACGATGGCCTTGGTGGGGAAGGTGGGGGCCCAGAAGCCCTTGTGCCTGTGCCAGGCCCTCTCCTTCCCAGAGTGCCCAATGTTGCCCCCTCCGCTCCCCAAGTCAACCTCCCAGGAGACCATGATGCAGACCCAATGCTCCCAGAGCTGGCCACATAGAGCAGTGAGGCCCTGACCTGGCTGAGTGGCCAGTGGGGTCAGGGAGGACTTTCTTGAGGAAGACCATGGTCCACTGAGCCTGAACATTAAGAGGTCCAACTGAAGGATGTGTGGGGGAGGAGGGGCACAAACTACTTCATTACAGTAGCGTCAGCAAACACCTGCAAGCAGCTGTCATTTAACCTCCCAGGCCTCTAGGAGTTGAGTACTATCAAAATGGTCTTACAGGCCAGGAGACAGAGGCACAGAGAGATTGAGCAACTTGTCCAAGGTCACACAGTAGAATTGCAGATGGGCAGTATGGGCCCACGGTCGGGCTGGCTAGGAGGAGGGCTAGGAAAGCTTGTAAGGGCAGCTGCAGAGCTGGGGAAAGTTCAAGACGTGAACTTGTTGTGCAGCCTCTGGGAAGGGTATCTTTCTGAGCCTCAGTTTCCACATCAATAAAAGGGGAATACCACCAAGCGGTTGAGATGTAGTGATGTTGGCACGGAGAGAAGAGCTGGAGCTGGGGCCCTGGAAAGTACTTTCTTTCTCTTGAACTCTGTCCTTCAAGCTGCCACAGTGGGGGCAGGGCTGGCGGGGGATGTGGGGCCTCCTTGGAGTGTGCGGTTGTAACACCCTCTGAGGGCAAGAGCCGCCTACACACTGACATCTCATATAGGGTTTTGAGGGTTCTTCAGAGACACCTGGCCCCTTGGGAAACTCCCATCCAGGCACTGCTGGAGGGGGAGCTATGGCAGCTCTCCTCCCTGGTCATCACCCAGACCCTGGGCCCTCCACATCCCCATTCTCTAAGACTTGCCCAGGCTGGGGATCGCAGGCAGACTCCAGCCTCCAGGTTTCCCACCAGTGGGGGGACAGCAGTGACCTAGAACCTCATATCTGAAGGTGTGGGCTTCTCCACAAGTAGCCCCTGAGAAAACATGTGACGATCAGGGATGTGGACAGGGATGGGAAGGAACCCATAGGGCGTGCTGCTGATGTCTTTGCAGCTGGGCAGCTGGACTCTGATCCAGTTGTGGATATCAGGGAGATACGTAGAACATGCACCTACGAATCATCCCTCCCCGAGGACAGGGAGCAGGGTGTCCACCCTGCTGCTCCAGGCCATCATCACTTGAGAATGTTCTTGGGGCCTCGGCCTGCCCTGCACACAGCAGGCCAACTATGCTCCTGCCAGACAACACCGGGGCTCGTGCCCAGCAGCTTTCACTGAGTAGAAGCAGGAGCGGGGCACAAGCTGGACACAGAGCACCCCGCGGCCTTCCGGCCCTTTGCTTTCAGCTCTGAGACCTCACTATCTGGAGATAGCACGAAAGGTCCCAGCTTGCATTGCCACCCATGCCAAATGCACCCTGGCTCAGGAAGTCCTCACGGAAGGAGAAATGCAAGGGGACAGAGGCTTTGGACCCTGCCCTGGCCCATCATGGTCCCACCATGAGATCTCCAGCTGTTCTGGGCCTCAGTTTCCCCATGTCAACAACAAAGGGGTCAGAACTAAGGCCAGGCTAAGATCCAGGAGCCAAGAAGCCAGTGGGGACCATCTAGCCTCTCAGCGCTGGGTGTCTCTCATTGGGCTGCTATACAGAATACCATAGGCTGGGCAGCTTATAAACACCAGATATTTATTGCTCAGTGTTCTGGAGGCTGGGAAGTCTAAGATCAAGGTGCTGGCAGGTTCAGTGTCTGGGGAGGGCCATTTCCTAGTTCATAGATGGCCATCGTGTAGTCATGTCATGTTGTGAAGGGACAAATAAGCTCTCTGGGGTCTTTATTTTTCCCCCTTAGCCCTTATTTTGTTGCTATAACAGAATACTCAACTCTGAGTAATCTATAAACAGCAGAGGTTTATTTAGCTTAAGGAAGATGTGAAGTCCAAGAGCATGGTGCTAACGTTCACTTGGCATTAGGTGAGGGGCTTCTTAACAAGGCAGAGCGCATAGCAGAGCAAGTGAGCTAGAAAGCGTTTGCTTTTATAACCAAGCCACTTCTTCAATAATCCACTAACCCATTAATCCACGAGTGGTTAATCTATTAATGAGGGCAGGGCCTTCGTGACCCAGTCACCTCCCAGTTGTCCCAACTCTCAGCACTGCTGTGTTGAAGGCTGTTTCCAACACTTGAACTTTTGGGGGACATATTCAAATCAGGCAGGCATTAATCCCACTCATGTGGGCTCCTATTCACCTCCCAATGGCTCCACTTCTAAATTCCATCTCATTGAGGAATGGATTTTAGTATACAAAAGGTGAGGATGCAATTGTCAGTCTATACCAGTGGGTGAGGCTCAAAGAGGCCAGGGGAGGCTGGGGGAGGTGCATGCCTGTAATCTCACTAATTCGGGAGACTGAGGCAGGAAGATTGCAAGTTCGAGGCCAGCCTCGGCAATTTAGTGAGACCCTAAGCAACTTAGTGAGACCCTGTCTCAAAATAAAAAATTAAATGGGCTGGGGATGTGTCTCAGTAGTAAAGCACCGCTGGGTTCAATCCCCAGTACCAATAATAATAATAATAATAATAATAATAATAATAATAATAATAATAATGGGGGCAGGGCTTCCTGGAGCTGTCTTCAGGGGAAACTGAAAGAGAAGTTGGATTCCAGTTTCCCTGGGGATCTTGCAAGAGACTAAACATTTATGAGACAACTTCTCTGTACTCACTTCTGTTTAGTCAGCAGGGAAAGAAACTTGAACCTGTGAAAAAGTCCAGGTGGCCCGAGTCTATGCCTCTGTGAAATGGGTACAGAGATAAAGACTTTTCCTCACCAGGTCAAAGCCACTGTTATTTTGGTTATCAGTATTTATATATTTATTTGCAGTTCTGGGGATGGAACCCAGGACCGTGCACGTTCTAAGCAAGTGCTCTACAACTGAGCTACATCTCCAGCCCTGTTTTTCGGTTTATTTACTTGAATCCATCATCACTGGGCATGGTGGTGCACGCCTGTAATCCCTGAAACTCAGGAGATAAGCAGACGGATCGCAAGTTTAAGGCCAGCCTGGGCAACTTGGTGAGACCCTGTCTCAAAATTTAAATAAATAAATAAATAGGGTTGGGGATGTAGCTCAGTGGTAGAGTGCCCACGGGTTCATCCTCAGTACTAAAACAAACAAACAAACAAAAAACCCACCAAAACTCTAGGACTGGGGGCCAGTGTAGTAGAACACTTTTCTCCCACCCAAATCACCTGCTGTCTAAAACAGAAATTAGGCTGAGGGGTTGGTGCTTGTGGCTCATGAGAGTCTGATTTTTCTTTGATCATCTGGGTACATATATACCTGGCTGGCAGGAAAGGTTAGACAGGTTCAGGTACCAAAGCACTGGGACTGTGTCCCAGCTCTTGCCTGCCTCAGCTGGCTTTGCTGCTCTGTGCCTCAGTTTCCCCATCTGTGAAATGGGAACAACCCCATCTCCCACATCTCAGGATTGTTGTGAGGACTGGTGACACTGAGCACCTCAACATCATGCAGTGTGGGGGGCTTGCCTCCCCACTGCCTTCATCATCCCCTTTCTCCACAGGTGGTACTCGGGCAGGATTTCCCGGCAGCTGGCGGAAGAGATTCTGATGAAGCGGAACCACCTGGGAGCCTTCCTGATCCGGGAGAGTGAGAGCTCCCCGGGGGAATTCTCCATCTCTGTGAAGTGAGCTTGGACCTTTGGGGTTTGCACCGGAGAGGTGGGGAGGCAGTGTTCAAGTTGAGCCTCCTAGTCTGGGGTGGGCTGCAGAGTTAGAGTGTGGGGATGGCATCTCTGTAGGAGTGCCCCAGTGGAGGCCCAGAAGCAGGCAGCTGCCTGGACACCCCAGGGTGCAGGGAGCAATGGGAATGTGCTGAGAGACCAGATTCAGGCCAGCTGTGCAAAACCTTGAATGCCAGGTGGAGAGTTCTAGGTGTTATTCCATGAGCAGTAAGGAGCCATCAAAGTTTCTTTGGGGGGAGGGGGATGATGTCATTGGGTAAGGTGATGAGAGATGGAGCACGGCAGAGCACTGAGGTGCCCATGGCAGGTGTCTAGAATGTGCTCTGGACAGAATCCCACTATATGGTGATGTTGGGAGGATGAACCCTGAGGCCAAACTGGCTGCCTGGGTTCTCATTCTTATAGTGACATTTGCTGGCTATGTGACTTTGTGCAAGTCTCTTAATCTCTCTGAGCCTATTTCCTCACATGTAAGATAGGTTATTGCAAGAATAAATGAGGCTGGGAGGTAGAAGCAGAAAGATGGCAAGTTCAAGGTCAACCTGGGCAATTTACGAGACCCTATCTCAAAATAAAATAAAATTTTTAAAAAAAGATCCAGGGAGCTGGACGCAGTAGCGCACACCTGTAATCCCAGTAGCTTGGAAGGCTGAGGCAGGAGGATTACGGGTTCAAAGCCAGCCTCAGCAATGGCGAGGTGCTAAGCAACTCAGTGAGACCCTGTCTCTGAATAAAATACAAAATAGGGCTGGGGATATGG
>PVHX01027931.1:0-18761 GCA_004024805.1 Geosciurus inauris | reverse complement strand
CTGGGTCAAATGGTGGTTCCATTCCAAGTTTTTTAAGCAGTCTCCATACTGCTTTCCAGATTGGTTGCACCAATTTGCAATCCCACCAGCAATGTTTAAGTGTACCTTTTTCTCCACATCCTCGCCAGCACTTATTGTTGCTGGTATTTTGGATAGCTGCCATTCTGACTGGGGTGAGATGAAATCTGAGAGTAGTTTTTATTTGCATTTCTCTAATGGCTAGAGACGTTGAACATTTCTTCATATATATGTTTATTGATTGTACATCATCTTCTGAGAGGTTTCTATTCAGCTCCTTAGCCCATTTATTGATTGGATTATTTGTTTTTTTGGTGTTAAGTTTTTTGAGCTCTTTATATATCCTGGAGATCAGGATATATAAAGATCACAGACACATCTGTCTGATGTGCATGTGGCAAAAACTGAAATCACCATTTTACTCTCTGCTTCTCTAAGTGTGTGACTCCCTTAAATGCCGCATGAAGGAGATCATTTGTTCTTCTGTTCCTGGTCTGCATCTCTCAACATAATGTTCTCCAGGTTCATCCATGCTGCCACAAGTGGGTAGTGTTCAGATGAACCCAAAGGGATAATGCTGCATGTATCCTGCGTAGTATGATTTCGAAGCTGAAAGGGCAAAGTTTAGGAGCAGTTATCAAACTTTGAGATAAAAATGCTGCGTGGAGATAGCCATCCTCAAAGGCTATGCCTTTCTCTTGAGGGACACTCAGCCAAAGAGAGAAATCCTCTCCAATGGAAGACATCCAGCACTACACATTGCTGTGTTGTTCTTGACCAAGAGATGCAAGTCCTTGTCCACAAAGGCAAGTGTTGTCAATTCCCTAATTTACAGTCGTCAGTAAGGACAAAGAAACCACTAAGCACATGTTCCACCTTGTTCCCATACTCTATTACTTCATCTTGACCCGCTCAAGACATGGTTTAAAGTAGAAGCAACTATAGAATTGCAATTTGGTCTGCTTGGTGTCAGTGTTGTCTTTCTTAACATACAACAGACTCAAACATGTAGAAATTTCTCCACCACACTTTTAAAAACAGAAATAGGATACAAGAGGGTAAAGTTGACTGAGTACCAACTTAGAAGTAACCACAAAATAAGCAGAGAAAATTTTAACTTTTATGTGTTATAATTTCTTCAGTGTTAATTTCAACACAGCCTATGTCAAACATTGCTATCTTTTGATCGCTGGTAGAGTAGTTGTAATTTAATCCTATATAAACACCTAGCAAGAGAATAAAACTGGGGACCCCCGAACTAGAGTGGGAGAAGAACAGTAAAATAGAATGCTAATTTCCTATTTACTATCATCTCCTGTGCATATCCCAAAGAGAATGAATACACACACACACTTAATATTATTTTGTGAAAAATATTCTAACATTCTATCTTTATTTTATAAATAGAACAATGCACTTTGCACACATCATGTGTCCTGATTTACGCATTTTATTTCTAATGGTTCTGTACTATTTTATTGTAGAAATGTCTATGTTTGGAAATTGTGTGTGTGTGTGTGTGTGAGAGAGAGAATGTGTGAATGTAAGTCTGCTAGGCAGCTCTAATCATTAGGATCCTCCATCGGTCGGTTCCATGAGACAAAGATGCAAAATAAGATTACTATTAAAAGAGAGATTACATTTCCTTCACAGTAAATTCATGCTGATGGTTTCACAGAACCATCAGGAGTAGGACACTGTGACTATTCATCTGGATTGTCAACTTGGTTGGCTAAGAGATGCCTAAGATTAAGAGACTTCTCTGAAAGTGGGTATGAGGGTGTTTCTGGAGATAACCGTTGTGTGGGATAGCAAACTGAGAACAGAGACCTGCTCTGAAGGTGGGCACCTCTTTGCAGTAGGCTGGGGACCCAAGTGAAACAGAAGATGAAATGTACTGTCTTGTTCCTGGACCCTTTCTGGCTCTTTCTCTGCTTCCCTGCTGCTATGAGCTTCCTCTGCCCATGTCTTTCACCATGAAGTTCTGCCTCATCTTGGGCCCAAAGCAAAGGAGCTGGCCAACCTCTGAAACCAACATGAGCCAACAAAACTTTCGTCTTCCAAGTTGTTTGTATCAGGTGTTTTGGTTACAGCAATAAAAAGGTGACTAACATGTTCATCTATAAACTCAACTACAAAAAAAGAGGAACCAGAATATTGAGGACAACTAGACATCTCTGATGGGAACAAAAACATTTGGTAAAACTCAAAAGCTGTCTGTCATGAAAACTAATTCATTTGCAATAGAAAGAAATGTCACTACTAGGAATTCAGGGCTCCATTTACCAAGGGAGTCTGCAACATTAATCATTAACAGCATCAAGCTATTCAGTGCTTTCCTACTCTCAAACCTGAAAGTTAGGCTTAACATCCTATAGGTGGAAGATAAAGACACATGAACCAAAGAAATAAATTACACAAGGAAATCATTACCAGCAATAAGACAGACAAGGGGACAAATAAGAAAAGAAAGAGTAAAGAACAGGACAATATTATGGATATAGAATACAATCACATATTCTGGACATGAAAATGAGTGTGATCTTATAAATATCTTTTTGTTTTATTTAACAACAACAACAACAACAAAAGATGGAGAAATGAAAGCCAATGAAGCATACAGAAATAAGCTGGTTTCTACTACAAACAACTAGGCTCAATCATGCTGGAGACTCCGGAAAATGTAGAATGCATCTTATTATTAGCCACCTGAGAAGTGAAAAAGTTGTGTACAGTAATTTAGTGGTGTGATTTTATTTACTGGTTGAAGGTTATTCTGTGAGGAATTAGCTTCCTGATTTATTGCCCATCAAGAAGAATACCCAGAAAAATGTCCTGAGGCAGAGATGTTAAGGGAGAAACTTCCATGGAATATATGGAAATGGTCAACTGAAGGTGCAGAAGGTTTGAGGGCTGCCTTAGAGACAGGAGGAGTGAGTGCAAAGCATCTGTTACAAGCAGTGAGCAAGGCACACAGGATCTCTGGTATTATGGATCTCAAAATTTGGGAGAGTCAATGCACACAAACAATTAAACACATGGAGAAAGTGATTTCTAAGAGGCAAAAAGAAAAGGCTGTAAGATAATACAGAATGTGAAAAAGAATGACTTGAGGACAGGCTGTGCAAGAAAGGGAGGACAGAGGAGAGCCCAGGTTAGGTTCAGTTATGGAAGTCATCTCTGAAGAGAAAGAATTTTAAGTAAGCTCTGCAAAGATCTGAGACTAGAACATTCCAAACTCAGCAAAATATAAGAACAATGACTCTGAGGCAGGAACAACAATGGCAATAGGAGCAATAATAATAATAATGAAAACACAGTGAAGGGTAGAGAGTGATAGGGTGAAGTAAGGAGCAGATAGAGAGTTAGAGGAGATGAAATTGGAGGTGGGGTGTGATTGCATAAATCCTACAGTGCAGGGTAAGTCATTTAGATTGTATTCTAATAAAATGGGAATCCATAGATTTTAAGCAAAAAACTGCATGACCTCATACCTATTTTAAAAGTCATTTGGGATTCTGTGTAGATAATGGATTTTTATGGGGGCAAGAATGGAGGGAGTTATCACAATAAGTAATCAAGAAAGGAAATGATGTTTACTGAGATCAGGTTGTTACCACTGGAGGTAGAAAGAAGCAAGCACATCGAGATATATTTTGGATCCTTATTTTTGTTCCCTTGTTTGTTGGTAGATTGCAGCATAGAAGATAAATTATACTATACTTTTGTTCCATTAAAGGCAGATAAATATAGGGCAGGGAATGGAATATTCCAAGTTTAGGAAATTTGTTTCTTGATTTAAGACTATTTAGCTACATGATCTCAGGTCACTCCCACAGTTTATTCACACATTTTTGTTTGTTTGTTTCCAAAATGATAATCAATAATAGCATCTGTATGTCAGAGTTGTTAAAGTTAAAAATTATAGAGGTAAAAGAGTCTTAAAAATTTCAATGTTATATGTACATTTAAGGTATTATTAGGGAGGCCCTAAGTTGCTTTTTAAAAAAAGCTCTATGCTGTTACTTACTGCTCTTTGATAACCTTTTATTTATGATAATTAATATGATTAGTGTGCTAATTTTCCACAGTTGCGCCCTGGGGCAATTGCACAACAGTTGTAATTTTAAAAATTGGGCAAATGAGTAAATGTCAACCTGTAATAAAATCCAAATGAATCCTTGATGAATGTTGATGGTGACTGGTAATTTACCTGATAAAATATTTTAACTGCCCAGTTACCTTGGAATAGCTGATTTTTCAAAGTAATTACCATGATCTGCATAGTGAAGTGTCATCACAAGAGATTTTAGCACACAATGATAATTTTTAATTTGCTGATTTAAATATCGTATTTATTAATGTTTTATTTAATTCAGATTGTTAAGTTCAAAAAGAGATGCTTAGCATTCTGTACTATACTACCCTATCCAATAATAGCAATGCACTGTTGTACAACATTGTGGCCCTTGCTCCCTTCTGGAAGATTAGCCTGGCTGTACACTACAGTAGAGCTGTAAGTACTTGCTATGGTATAAATAGCTGCTCATTTCTTAACTGTTTTTTGTCTTGTTTTTATTTTTTGGTTTTTGTTTGAACCCAAGGCCATGTAACCACAGCCTCACTAAGTTGCTGAGGCTGGCTTCAAACCTGTGATCCTCCTGCCTCAGACTGCTGAGCTGCTGGGATTATAGGCATGCACCATTGTGCCCTGCTTCTTATCTGTTTTTAACTATCATGGATAAGACATCATTCTTCCTGATCAAGTTGTCATAGGAGCAAAAACTAAAAAGCCTTTGGATACACTCCTACCTGGAACCTGACCAATCTTAAGTCTAGGTTGTATTTAAGAAGTCATCTCTATCGTTCTGTCTTCTGGAAGACTTATGTTATGATTTCGTTAGATCTACAAGCAAACAATAGAATCGTACTAATGGCATGGTATTTTAAAATTTATCATGATATTGTTCATTGCTCACCTAATTTTGACATGTTACTGTATTTTGTTGCTTTGTTTTGCTTTTTAAAATACAAGTCTCATAGAGATGAGTTTGAGAAAGTGGTAGGGGGGGAGCAGGGGGGCAGGCTAAAGACCCTGACTTGAGAATAAATTAGAGATAGTTGAAGTAATTGCTTGGAAAAGCTACGTGTGAGGTTGGGACAAATTTAAAGGGACAGAGGTAGTCTTGGAGAACAACATATTATTTTTTAAGATACTTAGAATTACCTCCTAAAGATATTATTCTTGGATATATGGTCAAAACCTACAGCCAACAATCAGTTTTGATTTTGTAAATCCAGGTCAGGAAAATCGTAATTTTCTAAAGGCCTAAAAGTTCTTGCTTCTAGTTCTTCCTCAGATTTCTTAATCAGTAATCAGAACTCTGCCCCACTTATTAGTCATATATATGTTGTCAGATGCTACAGTTTCTGCCAGTGTATTTGAATTAATATTCTCAGTGTTTCATAAATTAAAGATGTAAAACATTAGCAGAACATGATATAAATTTATATTAATTTAAAAGTTAAAAAGTAGGAAAAGATCTGTGCAAACACTTCACTGAAAAAGATATATAAAAGGCCAATAGGCATATGAAAAGATAATCAGCATTATTTTTTCATTAAAAAATTATAAATTAAAATCACATTAAACTGTCAAAATACTTATACTGAATTGGCTAAAATTTAAAGAGTAAAGAAAACTGAAACTACCAAGTGCTAAAGAGGATATAGAGCAACAGAACTCTCATACTTTGTTGATTGAGATCAATCACTTTGGGAAACAGTTTGGCAGTTGCCTATCATTTTAAACCTACTCTTCCATGCAACCTAGAAATTCCTCTCATATCTGTAGCATCATTATTCATAGTACATAAACCTGAAAAACAATGCAAATGTACACTAACCACCTTGTAATTTTCAAAGTCTGGTACATACATATGAGCAATCAATGTTTGAAATTTGAAAAGATGCAAACTTCAGATCTGTTCAAGAACAGGGACTAGTATCGCAAATGACACAAAAAGTTTAATACTGTTCATTGCATTTATATGATACTCTGGTAAAGGCAGAACTATAGAGAAAAATCAGATAAGAGGTTGCCAGGTCATATAGATAGTGGCTAGGGACCTAGAACAAAGAAACTTGAAGGAATTTATGAGAGGTGAAGATACTCTATACCTTTCTTGCAGTGACAATTCTTGGATTTTTTAAGAATCATCAAACTATATCTAAACAGTAAATTGTAATAAATGTCAATTACACATTGATAAATGTGATTTAAGATCTTATTTTAGCATAGTGTGAGTAATTTTATGGCAATACTTTGAAAACTAGAATAAAAAAACAAATTCTGAGAAAATATTACTAAAGCAGATAGAGAAAAAATAGAAAATATGAGCAATATGACATACTAATGAAATTAAATATTTATGTATTTGAATTTTAGAATACTCCCTGCCAGAATTTGCTTATCAATTCTTCTAATGATTTAAGAATGGAATAATAGTTCTAGTCCAATTCTTAGATAATAGAAACTGTGAAACCCTTTCCAACACATTTTATGAAGCCAATATTATCTGATAGAAAATCTGACAGGGGAACACATGAAAGAGAAACAAAATCCAGTCTCATTATAAAAATCCACATAAAAATCCTATGCAAATATTTTCAAAACACATCTAGTAACATATTTAAAGAGCCTAATAAAGACTAACAGATTTGCTTTTATTCCAGAAATGCAATGTTTTAACATTCAAAAAGCAATGAGCAAGCCAGGAGTGGTGGTGCATGCCTGTAATCCCAGCAGCTCAGGCCAGCCTCAGCAATGGCGAGGCACTAGCAACTCGGTGAAACTTGTCTCTAAATAAAATACAAAACAGGGTTGGAGATGTGGCTACGTGGTTGAGGGCCTCTGAGTTCAATCCCAGGTACTCAATGAGCAAACTTTGATTTTAATTTTAATAATTGTACTTTGGTTTGAAGAAGATGCCCTTGTTTTCAAGAAATGAAACTGATTCACTGAAGGGCAAAGGGAAAATTTTTGGTAAATTTCTCTCAAATGATTAAGAAAAAGAGAAAGGGAGTGAAAATCATAAAGCAAATGAACAAAAACATAAACAATTTTAGCCAATTTAGTATTTAAATAGTGGCATCCTCTTGTGAATCTAGACATTTCATGAGGAATGTAGAGTGGTTTCTTGTATTTTCCTTTTCCTGGTAGTTTGGAATGTTATTCCTCTCTCCTGTCCAAATTTGTCCAAAAAAAAAAAAAATTTAAAAATCTATCAATATAATTCATTTCTGAATGAAAAGAAAATTAGATGATTTTTTTAAAAAAACCTATGAGGAATGGCATTTCCTAGAATTCAGGGACGATTCATAAAAACCTTAGCAGGCTGTAACTAGAAGGAAGTTTTTTAATTTAGTAAACACCATTAAAAAAGAGAGAGAGAGAAACTGCAGCCAAAAAAAAAAACCTTCTTAATGGTAAAATGTTAAAAATTTTCCCTGCAAGACAAAAAATGGTAGTAGATTTTTGCTCTCATCACTCTCATTCCATTTCATTTAATTCTACATAGCCAGTGTAAAAAGGCAAAGAATAAAAGAGTAAAGATTTGAAAAGGCAAAATGCTATTCCACTTTCAGGCTGTACATTTGTATTTAGGAAATGCCCAAGATAGTTTTCTACTTAATTATTAAAATTGATAGCACAGTTTAATGTGGCTTCATATACAAAGCCAACAGAAAAATTGTATTTCATTATGCAACACATAGACAATTACAATACAAAAATGATACAACTGAGAATAGTATCAAGTACTTTTAGATAAATTTAAATAAATCTATGTAAAATTTCTACCTAACAAAATACCATTATTGAGTAAACTGAGTAAAATCTAAATAAATGGAAAGATGTAATGGTTTCATACATTGAAATCTCAAACTCATAAAGGCATTTGTCTCCTAAATTAGTCTATTGATTAAAATACCAATTGTATTTCCAGGAGGCTTCTTTACATTCAAACATTTATGCAGATTCTAAAAATTAAATGGAAATACAAAAAGCTACGGTTATATAATATCGTGAAAAAGAACAAAATATTTAAATTACCAGATATCAAAGCCTATATAAACTATAATAATGAAGAAAGTAAAATCTTATTAGTCAGATAGGCTAATAGAACAGAATCATGAAAAACCTGGTTGACGACAAAGAAGGGCACTGCAACATAGGAGAGTTGATCTTTAAAATAGAAGTTTAGCAACTGGGTACCAGTAAGGGAAAAAGAAATCGAGGCCCTAACTCCACACAATTCATAAAAATGACTTCATTCATGTGGATCTAAATGAGAAAAATAAAGCAATAGTTTAAGATTTAAAAAGGACTCACCAAGGCCTTGGCAGGCAAGTATGTCTTAAACATGACATAAAAAACATTAATAAATTTGACCTACAGGAAAATTAAGTATTGCAGTCTCTAACAAGGCAACTGTAAGCATTTAGAAGCAAGCCAAACTGGAAGATTATTTGCACCTTACATCATTGATGAATGGCATATATTCAAACCTTAAGCAAATTCTAACAATAAAAAGACAGATGACCCAACAAGAAAATAGGCAAGAATTTGAAGAGTTTGTATAGTAGAAAAGATTATACACATACCAATTAAACATTTGAAAAGGTTTTCAACCTCAGTAGTTATTCCCCAAGTAAATGCTCATTAAATCCAACATGTGAAGTCACTATATGTCCACAAGAATGCCTAAACATTTTTTATTTAAGTTTGTAGTGTTGACATTATTTTAGAGCAACTGAATATATCTTAGAATACTTTTAGGGTGCAACTGGGAAACCATTTAGGAAACAGGTTTCACATTATGTACTATGTTTTAAATTTGCTTACTGTAGGACCCAGAAATTTCATTTCTATGCACATATTGAACAAATGTCTTTGAAGCTTAACACTTTGTCCACTTTAGGTATTAAACCATGAGCAATTGATGTTTACTTATTAGTTCTCCCCTGTTATGTATTTATATCCACCTTAATTTCATTTCTGTTTTGCCCACTTGATCTTCTATCAGCTGAGAAAAGAACATTATTGCTTTCCTTTAAAGAACATGTATTTGCTGAAAATTTTACTTAATTTTTCAAGTCTGATATTTATTAATAAATGTAAGAATTATTTTTGCATGTTATCATCCATATATAATACAAAAAATGCAAAGCATCTTAGTTCACTTAATATTAACAACAAATGACTTAGTTAATATGGATACAACATTTTTTAGTGTTTTTTAAAATTTTCCGATTGCCTGCATTGCCTTTTCCCAAAGCTTCATTTTCAAGGCTTTTGAGTTAATTTTTATTTGATTTGTTTCTTATATCCAATAAATCACTGAATTTATTACTAGATATAATCCTGAAAGATATCATATGATGATTCCTCTAAGTTCCAACTCTATAAAATATAATAAGGAAGAATCTATTTACAGAGATATAGCTAGGATAAAAAAATACAATAATAATAACAAGAGAGATGCTGAGGAATGGAGACAAATAGCTACAGGAAGCCATGAAGGGACAAGACGAAGGACAGTGATATTAGAACCATGTGGGTACAGGAGCTGTGAGGAAAGGAACCCAGCCGGGGTGCAGTTATGGAGAGAGGTAGCAACTGGCAGTAGCTCAGCACCAAAGCAGGACACAGGAAAGAAATGCCAGTTCCGAACCTTCTCTCCACCTAAATTGAATCCTGCAGGAGCCTCCCATTGGGCGTATTCTGCTGGAATTTAACCTACAGAGGAATCTGCATGACTGTCTGAGAACAGAGCAAATTAGACAAGGGAAAACTAAATCCAAGAAGCAAACAGAAAATTACCAGAACAGCACTCCCACTCAGGATCCATTCTTGCCTTTTGCTTAGATTTAAAAAAAAAAATTATATCCACAGAACGTGGAGACCACAGGCCTGGTATAATTTAAACTGTGGCAGGGTGTCAGCAATTCAGTCATACTCCCAGCTGGAATCTAGATTTGCATGTTACCCACTCTTCTGAAAGATAGCAAGGAGAGTGGGAGGAAAGAAATATTCACTTAACATAAATGTGTTAATTGCCCGTTACTGTTTTTGCGTTTTGGTCATGAGGCCAAATTTGATCATAACTTCCTTTTTACAACACCCATTCTAAGCTCAAACAGCACTTTACCAAGCCTCTGCCGAACAGGAGTTTTTGTCTCAGGAGATGACCCAAATCTGTCTTTCACAGGATTGGTGAACTGGTGATCCTGAATTTGGGAGCCATAGCTCTTCACTGACAGTTTTTATGAGACATATAAATGTTAAAAGGCTCCAGAACAGGGCTAGGAATGTAGCTCTATGGTAGAAGGCTTGGCTGTCAAGGATGAAGCCCTGATTCAATTCCCAGCAACACACACACACACACACACACACACACACACACACACACACACACACAGTTCTAGAATGAAGTCTTTCTCACCAAATTTTCCCTTGTCATTCAGAATTAATCACCCTAACCTGTATAGTAAAATTCTTTGCTGCCAGTTAGGTCCATGACTTTAGGAGTTTAAAATAGCAAAGGCGCAATTTTGCATCCCAATTTAATGGAAAAATTGCTATATTTCTTGGCAGAGTATCCCTTCCTTGGAAAGCAGAACATCCAAAGCCACTGAGTATAAAGTTTTAGGGATGAGAAACAAACTCTGTAAATAATGAAATAGGTCCCTCTCAATTTACTTCTTGGTTACTGAACCTGTATATTTTGGCTTTGAGAAACATGACACTATAGGTACTGGCTGAGAGTTTAATCTGTTAGGGCAGCACCACAATTATAGGCAATATTGTATCCTAGGTGGCACTGAAAATGAGCCTTTAGGAGGCCATCTCATCATTCTATCAGGCCAGTTGCTTACTGGCGATGAGACATGTGAGAAAACCTGAATTTCAGTGACAGTCTAATATGATAATTATTTTGCTGTAATATGAGTTTCCTGGTCAAAGAAAATGTACTATGGGATATTATTGCAGTGATAGAAGCAGTATATAAGCTAATGTATGGTGATACTTGTAGGAGCACTGAGGATAGGGAACCTATTTCCAAAATGCATATCCGTTTCTATGTAGACAGATCATTGCTTATCACATAATATAAAGAATTTAATGTAGTCACCCTTCCACCAGGTGACTTGCTTGTATTCCTGGGGGATGGTGCACTAGCAGGAGTTCAGCACTGACCTCTGGTATTGGCAGGTTGGACATTCAGTGACAATAGTCAGATCAGACTTGCTAAAGGGAAGTTCATTTTGTTGAGCTTGTGCATATTTACAATACGTTCTTCTATGATTTTTTTTTGCATGGTGCCATTAAATAAGTTCTAGGACATCCAAAGGAAAGGTCATATATAAATCTACCTGATTTTAGAGTACTTGCTTACTTTAGAGGATTCCTCTGGTAAATATGAAAGTAAGTTGGGAGAGATTTGGTGAATAAGCAGGGGCAGATTTTAGAAGTCTGAGTCATCTACTTATTGAATATACTTGTGATCTTCATTTTGTATTGCACTGCTAATGTACATGCACAACTTAAAGATTTGATAATTTGGAGTCAGGTGTGGTGGCACACGCCTGCAGTCCCAGTGACTTGAGAGCCTGACTCAGAGGCTTGCAAGTTCAAGGGCAGTCCCAGCAACTTAGCAAGATATTAACTCAAAATTTAAATTATTTTTTCAAAAGGCTTAGAGATGTAGATGTGCTCAGCATTAAAGCCTCATCCTTGGGTTAAATCCCAAGTACCCACCCTGCCCCCTAAAAAACAAAGATTTGATAATTTGGATAGCACCCAGTTGGTGACAAGCACATCAAAGCACATAGTTACCTACAGTCCCATTGTCAAGTATTTCATCTCTTCCCTGGGCTCAGGAGCAAGCAGAATTCTCAAAGAGAAAAAAAGTAATTTGACTCAAGGGGGTGGTTTTGCTAAAATTAGTAGGTAGGTGAACTGTGAATGTCTCTTAGGGACTAGCTAGAAGCTTTGAACAGCATCACTCTCAACCACAGATAATTCCTATACCCTTAGATCTACTGAGTCATAATGGCAAGCATCAGGGTCTTACAGCACAGGCTAAAACTGCTACAAAGAGCTCTTGTTCTGCTCCCCTTCAAAATCTGTTAGACTTGTGAGTTAAGCCTGTAAATGGGTTAGGAGGTACACAAACATGAAAATGCTGCTTCTGAATGTTAAAGGGTATCCTCTGTTCTTTCTACACAGCAGGCAGTGCTAGGGGCAGCTACCTGCCATTCCCCGTAGAAAGAATATATCCCCCAATTTGTAATAGCTACTTTATCAATTAAGACCCTTGTAAGAAAGAGAAATCTGCTTCAGTGTTCCATCGCAGAGGCTTTGGTAAAGGGACTATTTACCTCAGTGTGATCAGGATTTAGGAATTCAACAAAGGGTGCTGTAATAGTTAGATACTAGAAACTGGAAGACTGTTACTGTCCATAAAGCTAAAGGGAGAAAGGTATAAATTATAGTGAAGTCCAAAAGAGATAGTGCTGGACAAAAGTGATCTTATAGAAACAAACTATAATCATGCAGAATCAGGAAGGGAACAGGAAAGAAAAGCTAGGACATCTTTCTCTCCTCCTGCCCTCTAAACTCCTGCCACTGCTTTGCAGTAACCCACTTGAACTAGAAGGTGATGAAGGAGAATCTAAAAGATACAGACTTAGGAGTTTACCTCTGAATACAGTAGCAAACATTAGAGAAGGGATCTGGGTAAAATTAACAGAATCACCAACACATTTTTTTCTTGTCTAAGTCTTTTTTCATTAATTTTCATTTCATTTGCACATAATGATTAGATTTTGTCATCTTATGTAATGATTTCTTATTTGAGTATTTCCTTTTTTACATGTTTCTGTAATGTATTCCTGTGTGTATGTATGTTTTTACTGGTTTTCTAACAGGTAATGCATGTATGCATATGTTTATATGAGGAACTCAACAATAAAAAAAGGCTGATTTAAAATGAACAAATGATCTGAATAGAAATTTCTCAAAAAGAAGACATACAAATGTCCTAGAATATGAATAAAAATCCTCCTCATCAGTAGTTATCAAGGAAGTACAAATCAAATGTACAATAAAATATTACCTTACCCCAGTTAGACTGGTTATTATCAAAAAGTCAAAAAAAATAAGAAATGCTAGTAAGACAAAGAGGAACTCTTATATGCTGTTGATGGTGATATAAATTAATACAGCCATTATGGAAAACAATACAGAAGACTGTTTGAAAATAGAACTAATACCTGGTCCAATAATCCCAGTCCTGGGTATGTATCCAAAGAAAATGAAATAGGTCTGCCAAGACATCTGCATTTCCATGTTAACTACAGCACTATTCCCAACAGCCAAGAAATGGAAGCAATCTAAGTCTACAAGAACTAATGAATGGATAAAGAAAATGTGGTACATATAAACAATGAATCACTGTTTAGACATAAAAGAAAATGAAATCATGCTGTTTGTGGCAACATGGGTGAACTGTAGGACATCACATTAAGTAAATATTCCAAGCATAAAAAGACAAGTACCACATGATTTCTTTCATATGTGGAATTTCTAAAACTCCATTTCATGGAAGGAAGGGCCAGCAGAAAGAAGTTAGTTACAAGGCACCAAAATACAGTTAAATAAGAAGAATTGGTTCTGGTGTTTACACCCTAGTATGGTAACTGTTGTCTATAACAATCCATGATTTTTAAAATACAATTAGAAGAGCCTGAAGGTTCCCTCACATAAAAATGATTAATGTTTGAGGAAATGGAAATGCTAAGTACCTGGATTTGATCATTATATATCATACACATTTATTGAATTACACTGTATGCCATAAATATGCACACACATTATGTGTCAATAAAAAAATTTAAACCTAAAAGTTAATGGATATTTAGGCCAATATAGAGATTAATGCCAAATGCTGGTGCATTTTGTGTGTGTGGTTGTGCATGTGCATGTGTGTGTGTGTGTATGTGTGTGTGTGATGCATGATAGAGCGCTCATGAAATAAGTACTCTCTAGGGCCCTGGAAAAGTAGTAGCAGGGATAGACTGCTCAGAGGTACGTGGGCACCAACCCTGCCCTTACACATTTGTCATGAATATTGGCTCAAGGACTAATTCTTTTTCTCAGAGAAAAATTATGGATTTCTAATAACACCAGAGAATCAGATAAGTGCTGCTGAAAGTTCACTGACTATTATAGGCTTAATAAAATATTAAGATGATGGCATATGGATGGCCTGATGGCTGTGGTGATTTTCTCCACCAGGTAGGAACAGGGATGCTTTTCTCCATTTGTGAATTAGAGTCCTTAGTCTAAATGAGTAGATCACCTATTTCTGGAACTTAAGACAAAACCACAACCAAACAGAATCTTACTGTTTAGTCCAGCCAAGAGTTCGCTTCAGTCACCCAAATAAAATGCAGATCCTCTATAACAACAAATCTCTTTTAGTCTGTGTTTTCTCTTTATGTCCAATTCCTAACCTTCAGCTGTAGATTTACAATGAAAGCTATATTTAGATTATAGAATTAGTTGAAAATGTTCTCCCAACTCTACAGACTCATAAAATCCAATAGTCACCTCTGCGTCTATTGCTTATTCATCTGGACCAATGGTCAGAATGAAAGGATATTCCACTGCCTCTCTTACTTCATTGTTCCCTAGTCAAGGGAGATTCAAAAACAAGAGAATTGAAGGAAAATGGTAGGTAGTTGAAAAATATTACATATGAGCTACTTCTTGAAAACATAGTCTAATGTCCCACAGGAAGACTCTATACTTAGGCCTTTTTTTCTTTCTGTAAATCATAGCTACTCTAACTTTTCTAGTTACCAGAGGGAGAGTTTTCTTTATTTACATTGTTATGTTGCTCATCTTGGAAAGGTAAAGGAAGAATTTTGTAATAACACCTAAGATAATGGCCTCACAGTAATCTGTGTGATCATGTGGGATAGAGAGATTTTTAGTTTCAGACTTCTTAAAAGATTAGGCCATGGCTAGAGAATATTTTATGTAAAGAGTACAAACCAGGTACAACGAAACACAAAGCAAGTAAAGATGTTTAGCTTGAAAAGAAAGAAGACTTAAAGGTGACATCAAAGCTGCCTTTAAATATTTGAAAGCTTGCCAGGAGTGACCAAGGAGACAAATTTTTCATGGCCATAATGGGCAAAGAAAGGAAAGATGGATGCAAGTTTTAGGACTGCAGATTTGAACTGCTATTAGGAACTAATAAAAACTCTCAGGCACAGATCGCTTTTCAGGAGCTAGAGATACAAATAAAAGTGTTATTGGGGATATAAAGGAAATCTAGGGGTTGAATGGAAAGTTAGACTAGTTAAATCCTGTTGAGCCTTATAATTCTGATGTTCGCTGTATAAAATTATAGGGTCATATATAGGGTTATGGTATTCTTTTCCTGTCATTTAGGCTAGTAAGAATAAAGGGAATGCATGATAAATGTGGTATAGTGATGATTACTAGATTTGTAGCCAGAAACTCAGGGCTTGAATTTCAGTTATAGTTTTGTCTCTAGCAACTTGGAATTTTAAATAATTAACTTATTTGAGTCTCAATTTTTATCAAATATAATGATCATTATATTACCTACTTCCCATGTTATGCTAGTTAAATTAAGTAGACATACTCAAGACAACAAACACAAATGTCTAATATGTGTAAGAAGGCACTCTAAAAACTCAAAGAAGAGAAAAATGCAATTGCAGCCAAAAATGTTGCTAGCTTTTTATAATACATAAAGACATTAATATAATTCAGCATGGAAATGCTATAATAGGGGTAAATTTAGAAGTGTTTTATGAACAAATCAATTTGGGAAAGATAGGTTGGTTTGAAAGATGAATTACAAAAAGAAAAAATATAGAAAGAGATGCCCTCAACCTTGCAAGAGAAAGAGAATTTAGTCAATATGCAAAGACTATACTAGAAATAGCATCAGCAAATTCATAGAGGTAGATAAAACTCTGCCCTAAGCCCTCTACATGCACAAAATAAAATAAAATAAAAATGCACACCCTACCTGATGGACAACAAGTAGTAAAAGATGACTTTTTTATACATTTGAAAAACATCTTGTATGGTCGATGGAAGCTAGCAGGTATGCTAAACAGGTGTTTTTGAAAACAGACTATTTGATTTCTGGTTCTGGTTGTTACAAAATAATGGACTTTGGACTTATTATTCTGCAATAAAAACTATAAAAGTAGACAGAATACACGATGCACTGGTTTTAAAGTATGTACAACAAACAGCATAGAGATGTGATTCTTGAAGTGAACTCCTTATCAAAGTTGGATGTCTTATAGGACAACTGCCAAAACTGCAGTAGGAAGGAGGATACAGGATTAAGCTGAGGTGGCTAGAATTTATACGGAAGTTCCCAAAGAGGAATGAGCTGTGATGAGAAAGAGATCAAAAACATGTATAGGGGTTTTCTTAAATATTTGACTAGATACTAAATAGGGCATGTAATTAAGATTTCACAACGCCAGACAGAAAATAGTTCCTGAGGGGCAGTGAGTTGAATGGAGACCCCAATGGTTGAACAACATTGGGAGGCATTAAAGTTTCAACTACCAAAGTGAAGAGACTCACTGGTGTTCTCCAGGTATTTAATGAGAACTCAGAAAGCCATTGCTTACAAAGAAGTGTTCACCTAGCCCTATTAGAAGAAATACTGTAAAATCATCCTTAAAATGCTTAAAACTACACATCAACTATATCAAGCTTATCTGACAGTAAATTAACTGCTTACAATAAAACTTCCTATACTTTTGCAAAAGATGGACATCTCAAATCTAAATAACAGCATGGAAAATGTCAAGCAAAAAATAAAAAGTTGTTAAATATACAAAAAAAAAATAGAAAACTGACAGAGTTGGGAATACAAACAAGTAATAGAAATAGACCTACAGAGAATTAAGATGTTGTTAAAAGCAGAAAAGCACACACCAGGTATTAAAATATGTTCAAAGATTAAAGGAAAATAGTAAAGAGATATACTGCTTAAATAAATAAGTTGTGCATTATTCTATGTGTGAATGATTATAAATCTTATTGAGCCTAGCATCAATGAAGATAATAGTATCCTTATTCTTAGCAATCCCAACTGAAAAGAACCTAAAGGACTAAAAATGGAATAATTAACAAAGCTATGATAAAGTCAAAGAACTAAAAACTACTTGATTAGTATAGCAGCAAAAAATAATGGAATACCAATACATGCAATGACATGGAGGAATCTTCAAAATTTGCTGAGCAAAAGAAAGGGACACAAAATAATATATATTGTATGATCACATTCATATAATGTATCAGAATGGGTAAAACCAATTTATATAGAGAAAAATCAGAACAATGGTTGAAGGTAATTAAAATTGATTGGAATGTGATCTGAGAAATTTCTGGGGTGATGGAAATATTCTCTATCTTGACTGGGGTGTGAATTACTGGGGTATACACTTTTGTCACAAGTCATTAAACAATGATTTAAATTTGTACATTTACCTGTAAGTAAAGTATATGACAGTTAGAAAGAAAGAAAAATAATATCTAAAAATCTGGCAGAGTAATACTCTGCACATCAATATCAAACCCCAAGCATTTCTGTCCTTTTACTCTACTAAAATGATTTTCACTTTGAATTGTCTAGGTTTTCCTGTATTATTGTTCTTTGGTCCAGAGAGTGAATTTTTAACAAAGTGCCAAGTGTAGGAATTGCAATAAAGTACTGGACAAAGAGGAAGCAATTAGTAAGTTATCACCAGATTAGTAATTGTGGTATGAGCAATAGTCCCCAGAGATGTCCATAACATAATTTGGAGAATCTCTGAATATGATAAAAGGGACTTTATAGCTACAATTAAGTTATGAACCTTAAGAGAGAGAGCTTATCCTTAATGAACCAGGGGTACCCAATCTAATCACATGGACCCTTAAAAACAGAGAGCTTCCAGCAGTTGGAGAAGGCAAAGCAAGACATGACAGGAGAGACTGGGAAGAGTCCAAGTGAGTGGGATTCAAGGCACCATTTCTGATTTGAAGATGCAGAGCTCATATGGGAAGGCTAGAAACAGACCCCAGGGCATGAAAGGTAGCCTTCAGTTGACACCAACATGAAAACAGAAGCCTACAACCTATGCAAGATTCCGGAAATGGCAACTTCCAACTCCAAGTAACTAGATGAACTTGGTATGTGCTTCCTGGTAATCTTTGAGCAGATTCCTATGGTCTGACACTTGATTTGGATCTTGCAAGATTGGCAAGAGAGGAACCAGCTGCGCCCACACAGTCTTCTGACCTACAGAACTGGGAGGAAATAATTTATGTTGCTTAAGCCATTAAGTTTGTTGTAATTTGTTATGGTGGCAATAGAAAACTAATGCAGTATTTTAGAATGCGAATGAAATATGAAGGGCTTTGATTTTCAGGGAGGTTAGGAAACATCTCATAAATCTTGTGAGATTTGTCTTGGGGAAATAAAATTGATAACATCTTTTACATTTAAATTTAATTTGTATCAGATTCTGCTACCTCCCTCCTGTTGGACCATCCCTCTACTGTTTGTTTTCCTAGAGCTTCTTACTGATTTATTAAAATCCTCTCTAGTTATAAACTTTGTTCTTTT
>PVHX01027930.1:0-18764 GCA_004024805.1 Geosciurus inauris | reverse complement strand
CCACAGTCACTGCTCCTCCTCCTCCTCCCTACTTTGTTTCCTCTGCCTGTGACTCACCCACTCGTCTCTCTCCTTCCAACCCTTTTCGCCCGACTCCACCCTCCACCCACGCTTATATGGTTAATCTCCAGGCCAACAGCAATGTCTGCCCCTGGATTCCCACTCTGGTCTCTGAGCTTACACGGCAACACAAGGCCTGTCAAGAAACTGGCCCTTCCTCTCCCTTTTTTCTACAATTCTGGAGTCCTGGTCCTCCTCTCTTCAAACTCCCTTTGATTGGCTTTCCCTTCTCAAGGCAGTCCTCTCCACTTCCCAATACCTTCAGTGGAAGGCTTCTTACCTAGAATTTGTAGAAGAGCAGGCTTATCACAATATAACACAAGGTCTTAATTTTTCCATGGATATGCTATCTGGCAGGGGTGACTTTACGTCCCCCCACTCTCAGCCACTTTTTGGTAATCTTATTTACTTTGAGCAAGTCAAAGACAGTGCCCTTAGAGCCCATCATAATTTGAGCCCTCCCACTCCTCAGGAACTTTTCAAAAACCTTATGAATGGTTTCCTGATTTCTTGGCTCATGTCATCCAGGCTGTTGAGAAGAAAGCAAATTTGGCCCAGGCCAGGACGCCCTCATTTGGCAACTTGCCTGGGAAGGTGCCAACTCCACTTTTAGAGTGGCAATAGCCCCAGTGAGACATGAGGAACTCAATAAATGGGTTTCTGCCACTAAGGAAGTTTCTACCCCTGACTCAATTTCGGCCCTCTTGGCAGCTCTCAAGTCCTGCTTGACTTCCAACAGTCCCTCGGCCTTCATGGGCCACTCTCAAGCCCCTACCTTTTGGGGATGCAACAAACCTGGGCATATGGCCTTCAACGGTCCCTGTAATCAGTCATCTGAGTTACCAAGGAAGCCCCGCACCCCATGCCCTCATTGCACAAAGGGGTACCATTGGGCCCGAGACTGCCACTCCAATCCTTTAAACTCCAACAGGGGCAACCCTCAGCCACGTTAAACAAGAGGGCCCCTATCCCTAGAGTCAATTGGACAGTACCTTTGCTCCCCACAAAACCTAGCATGACCATTTATCTCTATGGGAAACCCATTAAAGGTCTCATCAACACCAGAGCTAACGTTACTATTATTGACACTGAAACTGCCTCCTTGTTCCCTTCCTGGAAATTCACCAATGGACCTAACATCCTTGGCATTGGCGGATTCACACCCTCTCGTAGAGTAATTTCACAGGTAACATGGAAGGATCCTGATGGTGAACATAGTCTCTGATAGCATATATGCTGTCAAGTCTGCTCTTCCATTGCTTATTCCACATTTAGGCCCAGAGACTGTCTTGTCGATCAGCCTATGGCTACCCTCAAGGCTATACTAGAAGTAAGACAACAACCATGGTATATTCACATTTGCTCCCACTCTGGGTTGCCTGGCTTCCCATCTGAAGGGAATGCCTCTATTGACAAACTTGTAAGTCAGCCTAAAGTCATGATGTCCACTCTAGAACAAGCTAGAGCCTTACACCAAAGGTTTCATCTCTCAGCAGATAGTCTTCATCGCCTATTGCCTGAAATTCCAATCCAACAATGCAAACATCTGATTCATTCATTCATACTCCTCTTGTGGCCCATTGTTGCCATTGGGCCCACTCCAACCACATAGAGTCAACCCCCATGGGCTATCACCCAACTCCCTCTGGCAGATGAATGTCACTCATATCCCTACCTTTGGGGCATTTAAATGTGTACATGTGATAATTGACACCTATTCCTCCTTGTGAATGCTACTGCCCTTGCAGGGGGAAAAGCAACCCATGTGATTAAGGCTCTAAAGCAAGCAATGCTATTCATAGGTGTCCCATGATCAATCAAAACAGACAATGGCCCAGCCTATGTCTCCCTCAGATTGAAGGAATTTTTAACTTCCTGGGGAATTTCCCATACCAAAGGGATTCCCTATAACCCCAAGGGATAAGCAGTCATTTAAAGAACCAATCACACTCTAAAGGAGATGATTTGGAAATTTGATTCTACTGAGAAGGACCCTTCTTTGAGATTGTTGGATGCTTTATTTACCCTCAACTATCTCACTTTTGACAAACAAGGCCTCAATGCAACAATCTGACACTGGGGTCCATTTACCTTCCCTACTCCCTTTCCCTCGGTACCATGGAAGGTCCTCTTGACCCTTCAATGGAACCCTCTGCTCACACAAGGGCGAGGCTATGCTTGTGTCCCCCCCACACACAGAGTCTAAGCCACTTTGGATCCCAGACAGTAATATTTGTACAAGCCTCTCTCAAGAAGACAACATAACTCCCCAACTGAAGAAAGAAGCCCCTTCCGAACACAAGAAAATTCCCGCAGCATAGATCACAGCCCTCAAGAACACGTAAGAAGCTTGCCCACCTCATCTTCACTGGAAATGCAAAGCTTCATAGCTTCAGCCAATCCTAACCCCAAACCCCTTCCCTTCCAGCCTCCCCCCAATCCCATTACCCCTTCTCTTGGGAGAGAGCACATCTGGGGGCACGTTCACATGGGCTGGTAGCCAATGACGGTAAGATGCTCAGAGGAGCACAACCCAAGACAGACACAGTCTCTTTTGCACCCCGCCCCTCTCATATGCAACATGTAGGAGTCTGGAAATCCAGTGGAATGATTCTCTCCCATGAGGAGATTATCACATATCCCTCCAACATGCTTGCCTATGGGCCATGCAGGCCCCACTGACCTTTCAAATAAAAGTAAAAATGGGGATATGTAGGAGCACTCCCCATACCTTCAACCCCTCCCTTCCCTCTTTTCCCATTCTATGCTGATAAACCCCACACCCGGCAGAGCGTGCCTCATTGGTTGTAACCTCAGGGCCATGATTGGTCCAAGAACCCTATATAAGCTTCTGTACTTCCTGGAATAAATGGGTTCTGCATCTCGCTCCGGCAGAGCAGTCTTACCTACCCCCGGAGTCTGGGTGGAGTGACTCCGCAGACGGTCACCCCAAAACCTCGTCCTGTGAGACCCCACTTCGTCTTCCCTGAAGACCCCTTTTCATCTCCTGGGACCTCAACTTGTAGAGCAGACTCATGAGGCACGACTTAAAACAATATCTAGAAGAGCATTCTGAAGAATTTTCTGATGTTAAGATCTGAATAATGCAGCTAAGCAAAGAACTGGGTAAAGAGTTTTCCAAGGAAGGAGGGAATTATAGCAACAGAAAGTATGAAGACCCTGAAATTGAAACAGGTAGCATTTTCAAGGGACCAGAATAAGATAAAATTACTGGCACAAGGTAAGCTCAGAAATAGCATCTAGCCAGGCAAGGTGGCACACACCTGTAATCCCAGTTTATTGGGAGCCTAAGGCAGGAGGATCACAAATTCAAGCCAAGCCTGTAAATTAACAAGATCTTGCCTTAAAATAAAAAATATAAAGGGCTAGAGATGTAGCTCAGTGATAGAGCTCCCCTAGGTTCAATCCTCAATATCACACAAAAAATAAAATACATTTAAAAAAAAGTTGGGCTGGGGTTGTGGCTCCAGTACTTGCCTAGTACATGTGAGGCACTGGGTTTTGATCCTCAGCACCACATTAAAAAATAAAGTTATTACAACTAAAAATACTAAAAAGAAAAGTAAGATATATATCTTGTAGGATCTTGGAAGCCAAATATGGACTCTGGACTTTATTCTGTGTATTAAAAAAGCCATTGGAGCAGGCAGAGATTATATGATCTGACTTACAAATTTATAATCACACTCTGGCTGCTATATAGATGAATTGTATGAATCAAGAGGCAGAGGGAGCAGGCGCGGTGGCTCAAGCCTGTAATCCCAGCACTTAGGGAGGCTAAGACAGGAGAATCATGAGTTCAAAGCCAGCCTCAGCAACAGCAAGGTGCTAAGCAACTCAGTGAGACCCTGTCTTTACATAAAACACAAAATAGGGCTGGGGATGTGGCTCAGTGGTCGAGTACCCCTGAGTTCAATACCCAGTACCAAAAAAAAAAAGAGGCAAAGGGGTTGGGGATGTGGCTCAGTGGCAGAGTGCTTGCCTAGCACATGTGAGGCTCTAGGTTTAATCCTTAGCCCTGAATAAAAGTAAACAAAGGTATACTGTCCATCTGCAACTACAAAAAAATTTTCAAAAAAGGAAAAAAAGAGGCAAAGACTGAGGGTGTATCTCAGTGGTACAGTAGGTGCTTAGCCTGCACAAGTCTCTGGATTCAATTCCCAATACCCCACCCCCAAGGCAGGCAGGCAGGCAGGCAGAAGGAAACTAGAAAACCTTTGGAGTTCAGATAAAAGATGTTAATGGCTTTGACTAATACTTTGGAACTATGAATTATAAGAAAAGACCAGATGTGGAATATATTTTGGAGGTAGAGCCAACAGGTCACAATGATGGCCTAGTGATGAATGAAAGGGAAGAGAGAAAACAAGAATGACATCTATATTTGGGGCCTGAGCAACTGGGTGGAAGCTGATACAAGCTGAGACGAGAATGTGTCATGGAGAAGAAATGAGGGGCTAGAGGGGAAAATGGGAAGTAAATATGAGTTAGGATACAGATTCACTGTATCCTAAAAAGACCCTAAAAAAGACCCCATGACTTATACTACATAGACTTAAGTTCTCTTCCATGTGACAGGCCAAGAATATAAGTGGTCGAGGGCTGAATTGAATCCAGATTCTTTCTACCTTGTTTTCAATCAACCCCTAGAATAGTGCTTCTCAAATTGCTGTAAGTTCCACCCAATGTTGCCATTCTATTATGGTCAGTGCTCCAGCCCAAGGTGTAGGGGTGAAGGAGACATGGGGGACCTGCCTCAGTGTTTAAATGTGTGTGCTCGAAGCTGTGCATATCCCTTCCATTCACATTGCCCTAGTCAGAACTTAGAACTTTAGAACAAACTCAGAGGAGGTTGCACAATGTAATTCTCTTCTCTTTCTGGGAAATACCTGCTCAGCTAAAATTTAGGAAATCTATTACTAAAGATGAAAGTGACTAGTGGGGCTATCTGGAAGTGACTGCACAGAGAGAAACCCCAATAATTCAGTGTTTGCTATGATGATTTTATAGTGCCTGCTAGACATCCAAGTGGAGATCTCTAGTAGGGAGTTAGATAGAGACATGTGGAGCTAAGAATCCATCATAAAGGAAGAGAAAATTTAAGAACCAAAAGAAGGTAGATGGTATTTGAATATGGAATGGGACAATATCACTTAGCGAGAGAGTTAAGAGAGAAGAGAAAAAATCCCCAGACTGGGACCTGAGTTGCTGCAATATGTAGAGCTCTGGTAGGGAAGAGGAGCCAACTAAGTAGACTGAGAAGAAATGGCCAGTGAAAGAAAAGTAGTAGAGTGAATGTCTTGGAAGCCCAGAAAAGAAAGAAAATTTCTAAGCAGGAAAGTTCAACTCTGTCAAATTCTGCTAGGAATTCAAATACTGGGGATAAAGAGTAGAATATTTGGGGGGCTGGGATTGTGGCGCAGTGGTAGCGTGCTCGCCTAGCACGCGTGAGGCACTGGGTTCGATCCTCAGCACCACATAAAAACAAAGATATTCTGTCCACCTAAAACTAAAAAATAAATAAATAAATATTTAAAAAAAAAAAAAAGAGTAGAATATTTGGGGCTGACTGTAGCTCAGTGGTAGAGTGCATGCCTCACATATGTGAGGCCCTGGGTTTGATCCCCAGCACCACATAAAAATAAATAAATAGAATAAAGATGTTGTGAAATAAATTATTTTTAAAAAAAGAATAGAATATTTTGTCTGTTGAACTTAACATACTGTGTCAGTGGAATGACAGAGATGAAAACCCAGCTGGAATAGTTAGCAAGAGGTAGTATTGGGGATAAGAAAAAGCAACTCTCTGGAGTTGTTTTACAGTGAATGGGAGCACAAAGCAGGTAGTCATTTGAGTAGATATGGACATAGAGTAGAAAGGAGAGCTTTTGTGGGGGTTATTGTTGTTTTATTAAGATGGAGGATAAACGTGTTTGCAGAGAAGTCAGAGATACCACCCTGTCCACAGGGTTATCTCCTCTTTGTTGGCCTGAGTACCACCATCATTTTGTCTTAGGGGACTAGTTGCTCTAAGATCTCTGTGTTCTTGCCAAAGCCCCCTCACCCTCACCTTCCCGTTCTCCCACTCTATTTATAACCTCACTGTGATAATGTGCCTTAGAAACAACCTACTATCAGGATTAAGGCTATCATGTCCTATACAACTCTGTGTATATCAGCATCCACTAGAAGATCCAGATTCCCAGCTTGCCGTGTGTGTGTGTGTGTGTGTGTGTGTTTCTGGGGATTTAACCCAGGGGTTAAACTAAGCCCCAGGCCTTTAAAAAAATTTTTTTTTATTTTGAGACAGAATCTTGCTAAATTGCAAGGCTGGCCTCAAACTTGTGATCCTCCTGCTTTAGCCTCCTGGGTCCCTGGGATTACAGGCATGTGCCATTTAACCTTTCTACAATGTCCTAAATACCCTAAACTTACTGACACCCTTCCTCATATCCCAATCCTTCTAAACTCAAGATCAGCAAAACCAGGTATCTTCAACCTTCATTTAAACATTCCCTTTGCCCAAACCTGGCATCTCCTATGGGATTGATTAACTCTCTCCCATTACTCTCTTAAATGGGAATTGTTCTCTTTCCTAGACCCTCTAACCAAAGAATGTAAAGGTGGAGTGAGCATCCTCCCACTTTCTTATTTGGGCTATCAGACTATTATCCCTCTCTCCTTTCTAAAATTCTCCACCACTTGGAAGCTCATGCTGTCTGAGATTTCCACATGATACCCATCTTCCAACATTCATCTACAGACCTCTGGATCACTTTTCCTCATTCCTTTAAGATTTTAGCACTGGGGCTGGGGTTGTAGCTCAGTGTTAGAGCACTTGCCTCACATGCGTGAGGCACTGGGTTCGATTCTCAGCACCACATAAAAATAAATAAAGATATTTGTGTCCATCTATAACTAAAAATAAAAACAAAAGATTTTAGCACTGGAATTTCTGCTTGTCTTTTCAATACTCTCCCTATTGTGATTCTTGGTGCTATCAATATCCAAGTAGACAATTCTTCCAATAATCAGTCCCCTGATCTGTCTTCCAATAATCTTGTTTTTTACACAACTGCAGCTATCCACTCCTATTGGCATATCCTAGACCTGTAACTTCTAACATTTTTATTCATATACTCCCAAAAGAATTGTGAAAAATCACATATTCATGCTACATATTATCTTGCACATTATTTTTTAATTTTAGAAATGTAACGCAAACTGTTCTTGATGCTCTCCTTTAACCAAGGTTCTTATGTGTTCCTTCTCCCTTCCACCTCAATTACTGGCTTAACTAATTAAACTTTTGGTGCCATTTAATTTATTTTTCCTCTTTTTGGCCAAAATACACAGAAGAGAGAGAGAGAGCCCTAAGTTCTGACTCAAGCCTTTTCACCTAAACTCATTTGGCTCCATCTATGAACGAACCACTCATCTCTGCTTATCTTAACACAATCTTTGGGTAAGGGCACTAGTGTCAGCAATACCATTATGCAGAAATTTAGAAAATATTTTGTAAGATGTGCAACCAAATTGGTTACCTCAAAGTAGAAAGATAACTATAATCCCAGTTACTGTCAGAATCAATGTGACTACACACCTTGGAAATTTGAAGAATGTCTCTGACTTCAGCCAATGGTGTGCACATTTTAAGTTGGTATTTACTATGTTTCTAGGTCTAATTTTGTTAATAAAAATAGAAAATATTAAATATTATATAAGGAGAAGATACATGGAAAAAATGATTCATTATAAGATTTGAAGCTCAGTGCTAGAGTGCTTGTCTAGAATGCATGAAGCCATGGATTTGATCCCCAGTATAGAGGAGAGGGAGAAAAAAGAGAGAGGAGCAAAGGAGAGACAGGAAGATTTGACATAAAGTCGATTGTCAATTTGTCAAGTTTAAAAGAATCGAGGTCACTAATTTTGGCATCTTTTGTTTGACATTCAGACCCTACCAACATAAGCCAAAATTCACTGTTTCCTCTCTTCTTTCCTTCTGCAACTAGGTATCAAATCCAGAGCTTGTGCATGCTAAGCACATAGTCTTCCTCTGAGTCTCAGTCCCCCAAATGTTCTGTTGCCTACTCTGAAGTTCACTCTTATCAAAAATATGCATCAAGCCAGGCGCGGTGGTGCAAGCCTGTAATCCCAGCACTTAGGGAGGCTGAGACAGGAGAATCACGAGTTCAAAGCCAGCCTCAGCAACAGCAAGGTGCTAAGCAATTCAGACCCTGTATCTACATAAAACACAAAATAGGGCTGGGGATGTGGCTCAGTGGTCGAGTGCCCTGAGTTCAATCTCCAGTACCAAAAAATAATTATATATATATATATATTTGAGGATCTTTATTTCATTATAGGTGACTTCCCCCAAACCAATTCAGTGTATTACTTTGTTTGGCACCAGGAAGAATTTTCCACCTGGGTAATGGATTACAGTCATGTTTTGTTTGTTTAAAAGGTAAGCCCTTCTTTTGTAAAATGGGCTGTTCTCAGGCAGATCAGTTTTAGAAAAGGGAACTTAGGGAATTTGAGAAGCCGGAAATTGATTCCTTTAACTATATTTGTCCAAAGCAAAACTAACCTTTACTGTTAGAAGTCAGGAGAGTGTCATCCTTGGTGTGGTATGAAGTAGCAAGGAAGAATATTATCAAAGCCTTTATTACTTTTAATCCTCAATCATCTCTTGAATCTGTTGTTTCTCTGAATCTCTACTGCTACTGTCTTGGACATGCTACCTTCAATTCCAGATGACTATAATTATCCTCTGAATTGATAATCCCACATTGTCTTTGTATTCCTCTAATTCCCCTCTTCATTTCTTCTAGTTAATGCCTGTATTTCCTGTAGGAAATTATCATAACTTGAGGAAGTATCCATGATCTACTGTGCTAAATATTATATACACTCCCATGACTACTTTTCTTTCTTACTTTTTTTTTTTATCAGGGATTGAACTCAGGGATACTCGACCACTGAGCCACATCCTCAGCCCTATTTTGTGTTTTATTTAGAGACGGGGTCTCACTGCGTTGCTTAGTGCCTCGCCGTTGCTGAGGCTGGCTTTGAACTCGTGATTCTCCTGTCTTAGCCTCCTGAAGTGCTGGGATTACAGGCGTGTGCCACCGCACCTGGCTGACTACTTTTCTTTAATCAGGTTTTTATTTTTATTTTGTGGTAGTGGGGATTGAACCCAGATGTGCTCTACCATTGAGCTACATCCCTAGCCCTCTTTTTTTTTTTAATATTTTTTTAATTGTGAATGGATCTTTATTTTATTCATTTATTATTCGTATGCGGTGCTGAGGATCGAACCCAGTGCCTCACGCATGCTAGGCAAGCGCTCTACCACTGAGCCCCAGCCCCAGCCCCCTAGCCCTCTTTTTTATTTTAAGACAGGGTCTCACTGAGTTGCTGAGGGTCTCACTAAATTGCTGAGGCTGGCCTGAAACTTGCAATCTTCCTGTTTCAGCCTCCAGAGTTGCACCACTGCACCATCTTAGTAATTTTTATTTATCTATGATGTTTCCCCATACAGAGTAAAATTTACAAAGGTGGGGAACAGTCCCATTAACTAGCACAATCCTACCAAATAATCAACAGTTGGGGAAAATACCTGTGGCATGAATGAATCAGTGGTTTTTAAAATTTTTATGTAATCAGAATCCACTTGTAAACTGAAATCCTACATGACACATTTACATATAAAGCAGGTAAAAGTAGTACAGCTCTGATTGGAAGGAAAGGATGGGAGAGACCTAGAGCCCTGCATTTAACCTTCCACTTACTGTCTTTTCTAATAGACTCTGACAAACCTCCAGAGAAATTTAAGGCTCCATGAAACAAAATTTGAAAACTGGTTTGGGGCTGGAGGTGTAGCTTAGTGGTAGAGCACGTTTTTAGCATGTGTGAGGTCCTGGGTTTAATCACCTGAACCACAAAATAAATAAATAAATAAATAACTACATCAGCAGTTCTCAAAGTTTTGGTCTCAGAAACCAAGTTTAAAAGCTGAAGACTACATAGAATGGCAATTATCAATAAATTATCAAGAATACAAGCAATAATAAGTGTTGGCAAGGATGTGGGGGAAAAAGCTATACTCATACATTGCTGGTGGGACTGCAAGTTGGTACAACCACTCTGGAAAGCAGTATGGAGATTCCTTAGAAAACTTAGAATGGAACCACCAATTTGACCCAGCAATCCTACCCCTCGATCTATACCCAAAGGACTTAAAATCAGCATATTATAGTGACACAGCCACATCAATGTTTATAGCAGCTCAATTCACAATCAACTGTGGAACCAACCTAGATGCCCTTCAAACAGATGAATGGATAAAGAAACTGTAGTATATATTCACAATGGAATATTACTCAGCATTAAGAGAGAATAAAATTATGGCATTTGCAGGTAAACGGATGGAGGTGGAGAATATCATGCTAAACGAAGTGAGCCAATCCCAAAAAGACAAAGGCTGAATGTTCTATCTGATAAGTGAATGCTGATCCATAATGGGGTGGGGGGCATAGGGAGAATGGAGGAATTTTGACTGGGCAAAGGGGAAGGGGTGGGCAGGAAAGATGGTGGAATGAAATGAACATCATTGCCCTAGGTACATGTATGACTGCACATGTGACGTGACTCTACATGGTGTAGAGAAATGAAAAGTGTAATGAAAAGTGTAAAATTCATTTGTGTACAATGAATTGGAATGCATTCTACTATTATGTATAACTAATTAGAACAAATAAAAAATATTTAAAAAGCTGAAGACTACAAAAAGTTTTTTGGATAGGTTGTATCAATCTACCATATCAAAAATGGAAAGTGCCAAATTATGAAAAATATAAACTCCTTTAAATCAACAATAAATCTGCATGTTAACATAATTAGCATGTTTTATGTAAAATTACTATATTTTTCAAATAAAAATTAGTAAAAAGACTGACATTGTATTTTTTCTAGGTCTCTAATTAATCTGATTGAAAAGACAGCTGGATTCTTATTGCTCTTGCTGCATTTAATCTGTTACAACACAATATAACCTCTGAAAAATTCCACTGTACACTTGTGAGAGAATGAGAGTGAAAAAAGAAAGTAGCATATTATTATCAGGAAGATGTTTTGACTTCATGGATCTTCTAAAAGGGCCCAGGAAACTGTTAAGGAACACTTACTTAGAGTTTGACAACTACTGTCTTAGATCCAATGGTCCATTGTAGCTAGTATTGATATTCTAATTTAATTTGAAGTTCTTTTGGTTGTTTTGACAATTATAAAAAAAACCAACAAAGAGGGGTCATAGCTCAGTGGTACAGTGCTTATCTAGTGTGAAGCACTGGGTTCCATTCTCAGCACTGCATGTAAATAAATAAAAGGAAGTTCCATCAACAACCTCTGTGTGTGTGTGTGTAGAAAATGAGATGAACTCATGAAGCAAAAAAATGTTGACTTCAAAATAAAGGGAAGAATAGAAAAGTGGTTTATTATAACTATAGGAAATTAAATCAATGCTAAGTTCAAAAGATACCTCTACTATAGCATTTGTCACATGCATTGCAGGGGCTTGTGAGCATGTGAGCTTTGGAAGAATGAACTGAATCAGTCCTGCCGCTAGGATAGCATTTGACACATAGTTGGCCCTTAATAAATATTTGTTGGATGAATGAACTGCATTGACTGTACAAAGCCTACATAGTCTATCACTTTCTACAATTTGCAGCAAACTATAATTAACATTCAACAATTTTCTTAAAGTTGCCATCATGATCCCAGTAAGAAAAATCACAATCCACATAATAGTTTAATGTACCTTCATAAGTTTGGGTTTTTTGGGGGGGGGGTGGCTGGAATTGAACTCAAGGGCACTCAACCACTGAGCCACATCCCCAACCCTATTTAGTATTTTATTTAGAGACAAGGTCTCACTGTGTTGCTTAGAGCCTCGCTTTTGCTGAGGCTGGCTTTGAACTCCCAATCCTCCTGTCTCAGCCTCCCAGGCCGCTGGAATCCTTCATAAATTTTTAATCATTCTCCTCATGAGTTGAAAGTCATGCGCTGCATAAACTCTCACTTTGGTCAAGGACTAGCCTCATACAGGATGGTGTTTCTGTAAGATTATGTTGCCTACTGACACTGCCGGCTTAGTTTAAGTACACTCTATGATATTCCCACAATGAAATAGCCTGACACTTTTCCTCAGAACATATCCCCATCATTAAGGGATGCATGAGTGTATTTAAAAACTACTTGAGACTTCAAGTGCAGATTATGTCACCTGATGTAATTCATTTAATGAGGGAAATAAAAAACCATGACTGTGCCTGACTTTTTTCCTTCTAAGATTTGAGGCTTAAAATGATCTCGGAGTGGCAAAAAAGAAACAGGAACTGCCCTTCACGTTAAGAGTGGGCAGGCTCCATAGTTTAATTTTCCTATTCCTCACTTACACACTGCTTATTGCCGGCTATGTATCATGCACAGACACCCCAGGTTGTGAGTTTGGCTGGACGAGTATCCCTGGAAAATTTGCCTGGAGGGCGTGGGTGTCTGGCTTCGCCTGCCAAGGACCGGGCGGGGACACTAAGTGGTCCAGTCATGACGGAACTCTGCATCTTCCCGACGTGAGGCGCCTCTTTCCCAGACGCGGCGGGTCGAGCGGGACGTGACTAAACCTTGGGCTGCGAGCCCTGAGGGTGTGGAAGAGGAGTAATGTGGTTGAGTTGCTCCGGGAACAACCCATCCAATCCAGGAGGCTGCACACGCAGGACGGCGCACCAGCGGTTGGGGAGACCGGAAACGGGACAGGACCTTCCGGTCGCCACGGCCCGCAACCTGCCCGGAGCCCCCGGCGGCCCAAAGCTCGGCTGACACAGCTTTCTGTTCAGGAGCCAGATTGCCAAAACCGCGACTCAGGGACAGAAGGACGGCCCTCCGACAGTCTTGAAGACAAAAAGAGGGACAGACCTCCTACGCGCCGCAGCTCGGGCCTAGCACACCCGCCACGCACTCCGCACAGCCCCGCGCAGCCCGCGGGAGGGGTGGGGCCGCTGAGCTGGCCCGCGCGGATTCGCTCCGCGCGTTCGGGGGCGGGGCCTCGCGCCCCGCCTGACCCCGCCCCTTACCCCACCCCTGTGCCCTGATGGAAATCCGGGCCCTGCCCTAGGCCTCGTGCGGCTGGAGGTGGAGCAGGCTAGCGGCTGAGGGCAGAGTCCAGGAGGGCCTGGCTCCGGGGGAATGAAGCCTCCGCCTTCTCGGGCAGAAGCCTTTAAATACGGGCTCTGGCCCGGGACTCGGGGTGCGGCGCCTGGCAGCCTGAGGGAGGGGAGTGCGGTGCAGGGAGATCAGGAGAAGTAGGGCGCCGGTGCAGAAGCTGCTGCAGCGGGGTCGGAAGAAAGGTGCTGTCGGAGCGTTCGGTATAGAAGCGGCTGCGGAGCTCGGGGCTTGGAAACGGTAAGCGCCTTTCCCCAGCTGGCCCCGCCGCCGGGTCGGGATGCTCCGGGCGGTGTGGAGGGAGCGAGGCGCGACGTGTGCGCTGCTCCAGGTCTCGTTGCCAGTCTCCTCGGCTCGGGGCGGGAATCGCGTTTTGTATCTGCTTCTCTGGAGATGGGATAGCCTGGGCTTCTTATTCAAGATTCGTGCGTCTCCAAGACTCCTCTTTCTGCTTTTACCCACGCTCTGGCTTGATACAAACGAGATTTCCCCTCCGCTTCAGAAAGCTGAGCGTCCACCGTAGGAAGCGTCCTCTTGTTAGGGACTTCATTTTGGTCTGAGCCTAGTCTTTTGTTAGGGTTTAGAATATGCTCATCTAGGGGGCTGCCGCTTTTTTCAGGCCGCCACTTGAAACTAAAGGGAAAATGAAGTCGGAAAACCCCTTTGAGGGCGAAATCCCAAGATGTTCTGTCACGATGGCTGTATGGGCTGTCTGCAATTCATTGTTGAGCACTACACCATATAACTGTACTACTTCTTGTCGGGGAAGGGGCCTTCCTGTGTGCTTCAGGAGACCATGTTTGTGTGAGATCTTGAAAAATTGTACGTCTTACATATTAGAAGATAATTAAGGAGAGTTAAGATTTCTGATACATAGAAAAGAGAGGTTGAGTGGTAAGCAGCTATTCATGATGTACAGAGAAGTAGCTGTCCATAGACTGGCCTCAAAGACACAGTGAGTCTTTGAGTTTCTTAAAATCCCCTAAGAATTAAAGAACAGTAGTCTGGTCTGTTTCTTCAGAGGGGTTCTGAAAATGAAAGAGCCACTGTCTGCTCTAAGCTCTAAGATGTGCTTTTTTAGTACACAGCATCTAGTTTAAGGTAAGCACTAGAAAATCCTGGTTGAAAGGATCCTGTTTTCTTTCATTGCTGCGCTCCTTTCTCTAGCATAAAATCTGTAACTTCTAAGCATGCTCCATCTTCCCTCTTCTTGTTTCCACAGATTTGCAAAATGCCCTTTAGAGATAATGTTCACATTTTCTCACTGGTTAAATATTTTTCTTGGATCAAACATCTTTTAATATATAATTTCTGGAAATGACAAATGATGTGTGAAGTTGATGTTTCCAGCTTTAGGGCCCATTGTTTAGTTCCTGGGTACCTATGAAGAGTGCTAAAGAAGGCTGTGGGCAGAAGGATTTTGTTTAGATTGCACTGTGGGGCATTTGTTATTTGTTAGTGACATCTTCTAGGTTGAAATGAATTTATGAAATTTTACATGAAGAGTAGTTTTGGAATGGCTTGGGTGTTGGGCGACTCCCCAAAACTCCCAAAATACAGAGGTGAGAACTCATTTCAAAATGACCTATTCAGTAAGCAAATACCATTTTTCTGATAGCACAATAGAAGGCCAAAGGATACATACAAGTAGACATAGAAAATGAACTCAAAATATTATACAAAGTGTATCACTAACATTGTATCAACCTCCATATTAAAGTTCATTGAGGATTTTATTGAAATTTTCAAGTGACCATTTATTTGGATTTGTACTGATTGTGCATCTGGCTTCTTCAGTAATTTTTCCATTATCACATACAAATCATATTTCATATGAAGTAGCAAGAGAAGGATACCCAAAATGAAGTCCTAAAACACATTCAGTTCTAAAATACTGATCCACCTACCGTCAATAGTCTGCCCCAGTTGCTGTATATAAGGGAAGCTAAAATATGGTCTTACAATTGAGATAGCTAAGAAGTAACTTTGGGAGAAAATGTTACTGTTCTTTTTTTTTTAATATTTTTTTTTTTTAGTTGCAAGTGGACAAGAATATCTTTATTTTATTTTTATGTGGTGCTGAGGATCGAACCCAGTGCCTCACGCGTGCTAGGCAAGCACGCTACCACTGCGCCATAACCCCAGCCCCAGTGTTACTGTTCTTTAGGTAACTAAAGAAAAGAAAACATGGTAGCATGCTTCTAGGTCTTTATTATAAAATACTGTGATTAGCCATTTGAATTAAGCTATTTAAGCAGAAGTCTGCAACTTAAGAGGCCTTTGTGGAAAGTTACTTATTCAATTAAGATTTAACAAGGGGCTGCCTTTCTAGGTGTGAGGATATAGCCATGAACAGCAGCAGATAAGAACTGTTATCCTTGGTATGCCTTATTAAACTATGAATTCCTTAAGCGCGGGAGTTGCATCAAGTAGATATTTAATCTGTGTTTATTATGTGAATGTTAGAAGAACCTGTCATGATTGAGATTGAAGTCATAGACTGTGTTAAGATTCCTAATAGCTAGGTGCATGGTGCACAGCTGTAATTGTAGTGACTCTGGAGATTTAGGCAGGAGGATTGCAACTTCAGGGCAGCTTGAGCAACTTAGCAAAATCCTGCCTCAAAATAAAAAATGGCTGGGACTAGGGTTGTAGCTGAGTGGTAGAGCGCTGGGCTAGCATGTGTGAGGCACTGGGTTTGATCCTCAGCACCACATAAAAACAAATAAATAAAGGTCTTGTGTCCATCTACAACTAAAAAATTAAAAATAAAATTAAAAAGGGCTGGGAATGTGGGCTCAGTGGTAGAGCACCCCTGAGTTCAACCCTCAGTACAACTGAAAATAAATAAATAAAGCCCTAATAACCTTTTGCCTGTGAGATTGAGTGATAACCCTGAAAGATTCTCTGATTCAGAATTTGAAATTCTCTTTTTTAGATATTATAGACATACTGGTTTTAATTAGCAAGGGAGGCTAGCTAGCTGCTCAGTAGTCTTTTTTTTTTTTTGGTACCGGGGATTGAACTCAGGGGTACTCACCACTGAGCCACATCCCCAGCCCTATTTTGTGTTTTATGTAGAGACAAGGTCTCACTGAGTTGCTTAGCACCTCACCGTTGCTGAGGCTAGCTTTGAACTCGCAATTCTCCTGTCTCAGCCTTCTAAAGTGCTGGAATTACAGGCGTGCGTCACGGCGCCTGGCTTCAGTAGTCTTATAGTATGTTAGTTCTTCGCAATCATCACAGTTCAGGATCTGATCTTCAGCCCTGCAGTTTTGGAGGGTAAACACTCTCTACCCTCATTGCTCCAGATGTTGATTTGTTGTCGTCTTCGCTATGGAAGACTATACTAGTATATACACTAGAATGGAACTATTACTATTACAGTAAGGGAGGGGAAACCCTCCCAGTACTGGGGATTGAACTCAATATATAAATAATGGTTTCCTATATACCAAGCAAGTGCTGTCACTGAACTACATCTCCAGCCCCAGCCACCTCCCCTTTTTTGCAGTGCTAGGCATGAACCCAGGGCCGCACACATGCTGGGCAATTGCTCTCTCACTGAGCTGTAACTTTAGTCCCTCTACCCACGCCCCCCTTTATTTTTGGTATCAGGGATTGAATCCAGGGGTGCTTAGGTGCTTAACCACTCAGCAATACCCCTAACTCCCTTTTTGTTTCTTAATTTAAAAAAAAATTTTTTTTAGTTGTAGTATGGACACAATACCCTCATTTTATTTATATATTTTTACATGGTGCTGAGGATCAAACCTATTACCTCATATGTGTGAGGCAAGCACTCCACCACCACTGAGCTACAACCCCAGCCCCCAGCCTTTTTTATTTTTTGAGACAGAGTCTTGCTAAATTGCTGAGGCTGGCTTTGAACTTGGGATCTTCCTGCCTTAGCCTCCCAAGCTGCTGGGATTATAGGTGTGTGCCACAGGGCCCACCTCCTCTAGTCCTTTTCATTTTAATTTTGAGACAAGGTCTTGCTAAATTGTCTAGGCTGGCCTTGGATTTGCAATCCTCCCATCTCAACTTCCCAAATGACTGGGATTACAGGTGTGTACCACTGCACCCAGCCTGGAGATTTATTGCAGTGCCTGGAATACATTTATCCTTTGAAATCAGTGGCGGATTGGTTCTGGGGTACCCACAAAATACCAAAACCTGAGGATATTCAAATCACTTGGATAAAATGGTGTAGTATTTGTGTATAATCTATATAATCCTCCTGTATACTTTAAAATCATCTCTAGATACTTGTAATACTTAATACAATGTAAGTAGTTGTTATACTTTATTGTTTAGGGAATAACAAGAAAAAATTTTTTTCAAATATTTTCAATCTGCACTTAGTCGAATCCGTGAATGCAGAACTATCAGATATAGAGGGCCAACTGTACCTGTGTCTCAGATCCAGGTTATTACTTTCTAGTAGCCTGGTTTCTGGGAATCTGAATTCATAAAGCAGAATGGAATCAAAGCATCCAGGTGCAGTGGCACACATCTATGATCCCAGCAGTTTGGGAGGCTGAGGCAGGAGGATCCAAGTCCAAAACCAGCCTTAATAGCTTAGCAAGGCCATAAGCAACTTAGTGAGACCCTGTCTCAAAATAAAAAGTGGCTCAGTAGTAAAGTGTCCCTGGGTTCAATCCCCAGTACCAAAAATAAATAAATAAATAGATAGATAGATAGAAAAATAAATAAATAAATAGATAGATAGATAGAAAAATAAATAAATAAAAGGAATCAGAGCAAAGAATCTTGGGAGGCATGGGAAAGCCTGTTCCTGTCCCCACTTCTTTGAAACCAGGAAAGATCTGACCTCCAGATTCCATGTCACTATTCTTCTGGCTGTATTAAAATAAATATTGCATCAAATAGTGTGTGGTTCTTGTTTTTCATTCCCCTTTTCCAGATTTCAGGTTTATGATTCCTTTATTTAACACTCACCCTCCCCCTCCTTCAGTGGAGTAGGTTTTAGTTACATTAACATCTTTGATTATTATGGTTACATTCTGCTATGTTACATTGTTTTTAAATTATAGCCTTACAGATTGTTGTGGTCTGACTTTTCTGAGAGGGACATTCACAACCCACTTAAAATTCATTTCCATTCTGGGAGAGACGTGTTTCCAATTACTATTCCTTAATACCTTCCCCATTTTTTGTTCAACTGAGCAGGTCTTCTCATTTCTCTGAATTCATTTCTGTGTCTTTGTACTGTTCCTCTCATCTGGAATGTTCTTCACTGCTCTTTTTCCTTCTAAATCCTACCCATCCTTTAGACCAAGCTCAGATTCTACATCTACCTTGAAATTTTCTTCCCTTTTCTTTTTTGGAAAGTTTATTTTCCTCTGGACTTTAACATTCATTTTGTCATTTAATTGATTATATTCTTTGTATCATTTAACCATTTTACTTAGTTATGACCAACTCTTTTTCTTTCT
>PVHX01027929.1:0-18778 GCA_004024805.1 Geosciurus inauris | reverse complement strand
CGGTGGCTCACGCTTGTAATCCCAGCACTTAGGGAGGCTGAGACAGGAGAATCGCGAGTTCAAAGCCAGCCTCAGCAAGGGCGAGGCACTAAGCAACTCAGTGAGACCCTGTCTCTACATAAAACACAAAATAGGGCTGGGGATGTGACTCAGGGGTTGAGTGCCCCTGAGTTCAATCCCCGGTACCAAAAAAAAAAAATGGCACTCTGCTATCATGTAAACCTAAATAGAACAAATAAATAAATTAAATATGGAAAAAAATAATAAAAATGTCAACATGGATAAATTTTTAAAAAGTAAAAACCTAAAACCCCAGCCCTACCACCTCCTGGCTCTGTGACCTTGAGGAAATCCCTCACTTCCTCCAGCTCCAGTTTACTTATCAGTAAAAGAGGGAGATGGTTACTAGTCCCTGCCTGGGAGGGCAGCCGTGAGAGCCCGTCAGGCAGCGTGGAAACAGCACCTCCAAGGAGCGCGCCGGGGTCTCTCTGTCTCCGCACGGTTCATGTGTTGGGTGGAATGACTCCCTCAGTGGGGCCTGTGGGAGGTTTAGCAATGTCCCCAGGGTGTCCCCAGGTCTCTGCCCGCTGAAGCCAGGAGCAACCTCACACCCCCTCACAGCCAGTCGTGGAAGCCAAAACCGTCCCCAGCTGTACCACGTGTGCCTGGGAGCAAAGCCCCCAAATGGATGCCCTGGTTTACATACAGGGGTTCCAGTGGCCCTCCTCACAGTGGCCCCAGTCCAAGGTCTTGCATTCAGCCTGCCTGGCACTG
This sequence comes from Geosciurus inauris, assembly GCA_004024805.1. Classification (NCBI taxonomy): domain Eukaryota; kingdom Metazoa; phylum Chordata; class Mammalia; order Rodentia; family Sciuridae; genus Geosciurus; species Geosciurus inauris. Next base: position 18,004 of record PVHX01027929.1, on the reverse strand, counting down.
CCCAAGCCCTGGTGCTGCAGGCAAGGAAGCAGAAGCCCAGGGGGCTGCCCTGCAGCACGGTATTGGTGTCCTCGGCTGCCATCACCAACGACCCCACCCTGGGTGGCTGAAACTACAGCCACTGGTTGCCTCACAGCTGTGGAGAAGTCCCCAACCAAGGTGTCAGCAGGGCCAGGGCCCCTGAGAAGGGTCTAGGGAGGACTCCTTCCTTCTCTTCCAGCTACTGCCAACGTCACCGTCTCTTCCCCTTCTCATAAGGACATTGAGCCATTGGAATAAGACTCTCATTCCAAAACGTCACCTTCACAAGCATTGGGAGTTAGGACTTAGACGCCTCTTTTGGAGGCTCAGTCCAACCTGCTGCCGCTATTGAGCTTGTTAGGGATGGAGCTTCAAGGCGGTAGTCAGCTGACGCCCAACGTCATCACACGGTCTCTAACATTCAATGTCTGCATCTGTAAAATGGGCCTAGCCAAGGGGCCGACTTCACAGGGTGGACGGGCTCACAGCGACTCAGTTTGCAATCCTAGTTTCACACACCAGGTGCTTTGCACGGTGCCTGGCTTACAGCACATGCCAGAAGTGTTAGCTACTGCTCTCCGCATCGCCACTGTCCACTTTACTGCCCTAAGCTTTGCAGTTAAGTAAAGAATACTTAACTGCGAACCTGTGAGTACCCACAATCTGATTCTGTGTTGAGTTACCATTTCTACTTTTTAAACAGACAAGATGGTCTCAGGAAGAATGTTGTCCCAGAATTAACAGTGTCAGGTAGGACTCTCACCTTCCGGAGGTTCTGCCTGGGAGCAGTTTACATATAAATGGATTTTTGGTCTTTGTCAGGCTTGAGGTTTTCCACATTGATCTGTTTGCACCTCTAGTAACCCTGCTGGGCCAGTAGGGAAAAGGCACCCTGCTGGTCTTGCTACTCAACTGCCAGCAATTGCATGTTTTTACGAGGAGCATTTTTGTAATGGAAGACTCACACCTCACAGGTCAGCATCTCTGCTTGTCCCAAGGTTGAAACGTGAGGGCAGTGATGCCTGAAGCCATCCAGAGACTTCAGAGTGAACCAGAACTGCTCAACTTCACACGTGAAGTACTCAGAACAAGGCTGTAGCCTGTGGTCTCAACACCCAGGCAGCCATTTCTTTCTTCTTCCTGGCTACTGAATTTTGAATTTTGGCTGGACTCAATGGCGCATGCCTGTAATCCCAGCAGTTTGGGAGGCTGAGGCAAGAGGATCACAAATTCAAGGCCAGCCTCTGCCACTTAGCAAGACTCTGTCTCAAAATAAAAAGGGCTGGGGGTGTAGGTCAGTGGTAAAGAGGCCTCCTGGGATTCATTTCCTGGCACCAAAAAATCAATCAATAAAAGTAAAGATGGATGTTCAAGTATAGACACCCCTTGTCCTGCCTTTGACTTCTTTTTTTTTTTTTTTAATATTTTTCTAGTTGTAGATGGACACAATGTCTTTATTTTATTGCTTTGTATGTGGTGCTGAGGATCGAACCCAGGGCCTTACGCATGCAAGGCAAGCGCTCTACCGCTGAACTACAATCCCAGCCCCTGCCTTTGACTTCTTTTGGGGGAGGGGGGGTTGTACCAGAGATTGAACTCAGGGGCACTCAATCACTGAGCCACATCCCCAGCCCTACTTTGTGTTTTATGTAGAGACAGGGTCTCACTGAGTTGCTTAGTGCCTCGCTGTTACTGAGGCTGGTTTTGAACTCACGAGTCTCCTGTCTCAGCCTCCCAAAGTGCTGGGATTACAGGCGTGCCTTTGCCTTTGCTGTGGAAAGACATGATGGAGCTACAGCAGCCATCCTGGGACCATGAGGACACTCACCTAGGAACCAAGCCAAAATGGAAAGGATAGCTGGGTCGAAGGCTGGAGAGGGCTGGTTTCCCAATGGTATTGGTGACTCTTAAAGCCAACCTGGAGCTGCTGTCCTCTGGATTCTTGTGAAGTAAATGGTGGCCTCGTGGTGCCAAATTTAGTCCACTTGCTGGTACTCGCTCCTGAAAACACTGTGGTAAGGGATATCCACGGCATTTCCCTCTCCTGCCTCCCTGGACCGTAAGAAATGGAACCACCTTGAACTTGAAACGACGCATATTATTGTGGAGGCTCCTGGGGCACGAGTGCTTCACCTCCTCACTGAGGGGGAACTAAAACCACGTGACTACCTGTGCCATGGACACACCTGGAGGGAAGGCTAATCCTAGGGTTTTCTTCCTTCGGGTTGTTGTTATTTCCTGTTGCTGCATCAGTCGCTCAGGCTGCCTAGAGAACACCACAGTCTGGGCGCCTTAAACAACAGAAATGCATTTTCCCACAGTTCTGGCTGCTGGAAATCCAAGGTCAAGGTTGGTTGCTGGTGATGCCTCCATCCTTGGGGGACAGGTAGATGGCTCCCCCTCACTGTGTTCACTTGCTTTTTTCTCTGGGAGAAGGAGTCATGTGGGGGGCAGGGCCTCAACATCTGGACATAGGGACAATTCAGTCCATGATAGTTACCTATTTTCAGATTCACAATTTTTTTCTTTAGTTATATCGAAAAGATTGGATTTTTTTTCCTTCTTTTTTGTACTGGGGGTTGAACCCAGGGGCACTTTATCACTGAGCTACGTACAGTCCCAGTCCTGTTTTATTTTTATTTGTTATTATTTTGAGACAGGGTCTCACTAAGTTGCCAAGGTTGGCCTTGGACTCGGGATCCTCCTGCCTCAGCCTTCAGCGTTACTGGAACTGCAGGAATGCACCACTGTGCCCAGTTGAAGACTGTTTTTCAAAGCAAATGGGGAGATTAGTTTGGATGCTTTGTGTAATGTTCCAGGCAGGCAATGTTGAAAAACTCATCTAAAAACAAACAGAAAAGAAGCCGGGCGCGGTGGCGCAAGCCTGTAATCCCAGCACTTTGGGAGGCTGACACAGGAGAATCGCGAGTTCAAAGCCAGCCTCAGCAACGGCGAGGCGCTAAGCAACTCAGTGAGACCCTGTCTCTACATAAAACACAAACTAGGGCTGGGGGTGTGGTTCAGTGGTCGAGTGCCCCTGAGTTCAATCCTCAGTACCAAAAAAAAAAAAACCAGAAAAGATTTTTACAGCTAGCTTTACCAATTATTAGCTGTGTGACTTTGGGGGAAATTCCTTAACTTCTCCAAGCCTGTGTCTACTCAATCTGAGAGATAAGAATGGTACCATACCTGTCTTTATCCCATCCCAAGACCCTGGGAGACATCAGGAAGCTCAACTTTGTCAGGAATATAATATAGTGGTTGACACATAGTATATTCTCTTTTGGCACAGTTCTTTGGCTTGGCTTTTCTTTTTTGTGGAACTGGGGATCAAACCAAGGGGTACTTGACCACTGAGCTATATCCTCAGTCCTTTTTATTTTTAATTTTGAGACAAGTCTCACTAAGTTGCTGAGGCTGGCCTCAAATTTGCTATCCTCCTGCCTCAGCCTCCCTAGTCGCTGGGATTGTTGGTGTGCACCACCAGGCCCAGTGATTTGGGGCTTTTAAACATGAATGCATTCAACTAGATGAAAGTGAAGTCAATTTGTATTTTTTTTAAAAAATTGCTCTGTCATAGAAAAATGAAAACAGCTGGGCGTGGTGGCACATGCCTCTAATCCCGGCAGCTTGGGAGGCTGAGACAGGAGAATCGCAAGTTCAAAGCCAGCCTCAGCTATAGCAAGGCACTAAGCAACTCAGTGAGACCGTGTCTCTACATAAAACACAAAATAGGGCTGGGGATGTGGCTCAGTGGTCAAGTACCCCTGAGTTCAATGCCTGGTACCAAAAAAGAAAAAATGAAAACAGCTTTATAAGTTATTACTGACTGCCCCACAGCTATCCCCCAGTTCTGGGAATCAAACCCAGGGCCTCAAGCATGCTAGGTAAGTGGTCTACCACTAAGCTCCATCCCCAGACCTTTATTTTTCTTTTCTTTGCAACAAGGTTTCACTAAGTGTCCAAAGCTAGCCTCAAACTTGTGATGATCCTCCTGCCTCAGCCTCCCCAATTGCAAGGATTACAGGTGTGGGCCACCATGCCTGGCTTTGTTATTGACTATATTTAAGATTCTTTCTTGGGAATGCTAAAGGCAGTTGCTTTTTTTTTTTTTTTTTAATTTTTTTTAGTTGTAGATGGACACAATGTCTTTATTTTATTGCTTTGTATGTGGTGCTGAGGATCGAACCCAAGGCCTCACGCATGTGAGGCAAGCACTCTACCACTGAGCTACAATCCCAACCCCAAGGCAGTTGCTTTTATTATTCCCTTTACTACTGCTTTGAAATGAATCCAAGTTCTCAAAAAAGCATTTAAAAAAATCACCACTAACTCATTTCCACAGACTATAAACAGCTGTTTCTCCAGGGTCCCAGCAATGCATTCTTTTCTGGAAAACTTGAATATGATTTATAGTTGAGCTTTGGGAGCTGTTATCTCAGAATCTCGATGCATGATTCAAACCCCACCTTGTTTGTGCCACCTCAGTATAACTACCGGAAAAACAAATTGTTGAGCTACTCAAAAGCTTCAGAAGCTCTGCCGGGGAATCAGGGAATCCTGTGTAAGAAGTACAGAGCTCCCTCTAGCCTGGCTAATGCGGGCCATTCAGGTTTGGTTAGCTTAAAACATTTAACATGTCACCCGTTGTCTCTTTTCCAAAGTTAGCCAAAAGTCTTCAGCTATTTGTGAAGAGTTGTAAACAGAGGAGATTTTGTTCTTACTTTTTGCTCTTTGGACTTAACCGATTACAATTCATACATCTGCCGCCAACCACCACCCCATTTTAACATCTTTGCAAAAACGACACATCAAGTGATCAATGGTGTATTCCAGTTTAATTGAAATTTTCATCCCTAGTGATAATTAAAATAATGACACAATTGTCACCTGCAATGCTGACTTGGATCCCAGACACAGAAATCTAATGGCGCTGTAAATGTCAGCAGATATCTCCGTTAATACCATCTTTCCTCCTCCATCTCCCCCTGGTCACGGCCTAAGTGTTTTGCTTTTGGGATGGTCTCTTTCCCACAACCCAAGTTTGACTTGGCCCAGCCCCCAAGTAGCCGAATTCTTCCACACTAGGAACCTTCCTCCCCGGGGCCTCACCAGCCTGTGCTGGAGAAAGGTGACCGCTAAGGAGAGAACCTGATCCTGTAGAAAGGGGACATTCATTCCGCAAGAGGAGACCCAGAAGCTACCGCAGCCTCTTTGAAGTAAGACACAAAAATCCAGCTCAAGCAGGCCTGTGAACAAACAAGTCAGGAAATGCCCACTTGCCAGCTTTGGGGAAACATGATCTCCAACATCACTGTCCAGTCAGGGGACACTCAGGTGTGGAGCATGGGGACATTTGTGATCATCTTTTACTGAAAAAGGGCCTCGATAGGGGCCTCGATAGGGAAAGTGAAACAACCAGCAGGTGATAACTAGCACAACACAGGACACCTGAGAGGTCATTCGTTGATTGTCATTTACATCAGATGAGTCCCATCTAACCGGAGTGATTTTGTCACTTAGCTCTTGCAAAGAAACTATATGGATTAAGCCCACGTGCATTTAATCCAGCAGCCCGCCCCTCCCTCCCAAGGCTCAGTGTTCTGGAATAAAGTGCTGAATGGGAAGGAAACATAAGCCCGGTGCAGGAGCGCACCTGTGAGCCGGGAGTGGGAGGTAGGAGGAGTTCCAGGCCATCCTGGACAACTTAGAGGGACCCTCTCTCAAAAAAATAAAAAATAAAAAGAGGCTGGAGGTGCAGCCCTGGGTTCCATCCCCAGTGCTGCAAGGAAAAGAAGAAAAAGTCGCCTGTGTGTCCCGGTGAGCCCTCTGCGTCCCAGCCTCATCTGGTGCAACTGGGACAGTGACAGCGACGCCAGCTCACTGGAGGGCTGCGGAGACTCCAGCAGAGGCGCTCTGGAAACACACTCTTCAAACGTCAGTCCCTGAGACACTGTGCTAGCAACCAGGCCTTCAGGAAGGTGCAGACCAGCGCCACGCAGGAGAGTAATGCCAGCCGCTGTGCAGCACGGGCCCGTTCTTAAAAAGGTAAAAGGATGGTGGAATTCATTTTTATAATACATTTACCTGGTATAGAGAAAATATTATGTGACCAATATAAAAAATTATGCATTGGGTATTTCACCTTTTTTCTTTATTCAAACTAAGTCTTTCACTTCTGGCGCATATGTTGCATTTATGACACAGGCCACGCACGCCCGACCAGACCCTTGTCACATGCTCCGTGGCATGTGTCACTAGTGGCCACCACTTGGATGACACAAGGTGAGCCTAGGAGACAGACCTCAGACTCCCTCCGCTCTCTTTTTTTTTGGTACTGGAGATTGAACTCAGGGCACTCGACCACTGAGCCACATCCCCAGCCCTATTTTGTGTTTTATGTAGAGACAGGGTCTCACTGAGTTGCTTAGCGCCTCGCCATTGCTGAGGCTGGCTTTGAACTCGCGATTCTCCTGTCTCAGCCTCCCAAAGTGCTGGGATGATAGGCGTGCGCCACCACGCCCAGCCTCCCCTCCCATTTTTAAGTTTTAAGAATTTAAAGATAATAAATAAACATCACTACAAAATTTTATATATAGGGTAAATTTCTGTAGTGAGTACAGTAAATCTCATGTTCCCACTTCTCTTGCACACAATTTCCACCAGCAGAACCGTGATCAATGGATGCTCATAGTGTCCCAGCTGCTCCAAAGATCCTCTAGCCAGGTGCAGTGGCGCACGCCTGTAATCCCAGCACTTAGGGAGGCTGAGACAGGAGAATCACAAGTTCAAAGCCAGCCTCAGCAATGGCAAGGCGCTAAGCAACTCAGTGAGACCCTGTCTCTACATAAAACAACGTAGGGCCAATGATGTGGCTCAGTGGTCGAGTGCCCCTGAGTTCAGTCTGCAGTACCAAAAATATAAAAACAAAGATCCTCTAAAGAAATTAAAACATGCACGTGTCTAAACATGCATGTTATTTTTTCCTCTTTTCTACGCAAACATGCATAGAGAAGTTCTATGCACAGTTCTAAACCTTGACTTTTTTCACTTAATGCGCACTCCGCTGTTTACTAGGTTTGCAACGCTAGGCCAGCCGCCACACTTTCCTGTGCCTCAGTTTCCCTGTCTGTGGAGTGGAGGTGACAGTCCTCTGATCACCTACTTCAGAGAGCTGTTGAGAGATGAGAGGGACGGCGGCACGTGCCTTGACACAATGGCCAGCAAGCACATTCAGTAAGCGGTGGACCTTTTATCGTTAGCCAGAGTTCTGTTGCACAGGGCTCAGTCCTGACTGATTGACAGGTGCCCTTTTAATGCACGTTGGCTCCTCTCCCCCACGCCCTGCCCTCTTTCCTGCTCTTAGAGAGGCCTCATGCCTGGCTTTGTGTCGATGCCAGCTCAAGCTCATGCAAGTGCCCTGGAGGACAAACGCCATGACTGGGTTTCTGGGTGACAGAGAGTGCAAGGTCCCTGTGGTTTCACTGCTCAGTGACCTTCCCAGGAGACTGTGCCCCTCAGTCCACAGCTGCCCCTGCTGGTGAGGAGTGTGCCCGTTCCCCACAGCCCGCTCTCCCAAGGTCTTCACTTGTCTTCTTAGACTCACGGTTCCAGTTTGTCGTTCTCCTGTCTGGTGAGGATGGCCATCTTCCATGCCTAGGGGAGGCTCAGTTTCCTTTTCAAGGGAGGCTTTTCCGATTTTTCTCCTGAATTGCTGGACTAAGGCTTCTGTAAGTCATCTCCTCTGAGGAGGATCCTGATCTCTCTGTGACCACCCGGACACTTCCCACAGCCCTCGCAGCGGTGATCCTGCCTTGCTGCTCTTGCTGTCTTGAGCTGTAATTTCTATCACATATTGTTAAGATTTCACAAGGACTGATGTCCTTGGTCAAATCATCAGTCCCTCCAGGGCAGTGCTTTTTGTCCTGAAAATACCTAGCACTGAGCCTGTATCAAGCAGGCGTTTGATGAATACTTCTCAAATTTCTCTCTCTCTCTCTCTCTGGTACTGAAAATTGAACTCAGGGGCACTCGACCACTGAGCCACATCCCCAGCCCTATTTTGTGTTTTATGTAGAGACAGGGTCTCACTGAGTTGCTTAGCGCCTCGCAGTAGCTGAGGCTGGCTTTGAACTCGCAATCCTCCTGTCTCAGCCTCCCTAAGTGCTGGGATTACAGGCTTGAGCCACCGTGCCCGGCTTGCATCCGGGTTTCTTTCCCGTCTCCAAACTGAACATCCAAGTCAAGCTAAAAACGATTGTAATTTAAAAGACTTCCTGAGAAAGAGACTTCACTCCAAACCATTCCCTTTCCTAGTGTCTACTCAGCTGTGTGCTCTTTGGAGGAAAATATCTACATTACAAATAATAATAGAAGAGCTGGGAATATAGCTCAGTAGCAGGGTGCTTACCTAGGACAGGAGGCCCTGGGTTCAATTCCCAGCACCACCAATAAGTAAACAGTGCAGCCACGGGTTCCCAGCACAGACCTGTGCCAACAGAATAAAACGTGCGACTTGTGTCTAAGTTTAAGGAATGTATCAGACTCAAAGTCTGGGCCCCAGGGGTGGGCTGCGCTGCTCTCCAGGCGCGCGGCTCTGTGGAAGACATGCAGCCCAGCCAGTCTTGGCTTTCCAAGGAGTTGGTTCGGCTGGATGCATTGGTGCACACCTGTAATTCCAGCTAGTCAGGAGGCTGAGGCAGGAGGATCACAAACAAGTTCAAGACCAATCCCTGCAACTGAGCAGTTCAGTGAGACCCTGTGTCATAGTGGAAAAAAAAAAAGATTAAAGAGTTAGCTCATCATGAGCTAATGGATTTAGCTCATCTGGGTTCAATCCCCAGAGCGGGATGGGTGGCCGGGGACAGGGAGGGATAAAGAAGTCAGTCAGTTTGTTTGCTTGTTTGAAGCAGTACTAAGGATTGAACCTGGGGCTATGGACCACTGAGCTAGATCCCAGCCCCTTTTGTTTTTTATTTTGAGACCAGGCCTCACTAAGTTGCTGAGTCTAGCCTCCAACTTGTGATCCTCCTGCCTCAGCCTCTGAACCACTGAGATTACAGGCAAGGTCATCATACCCAAATCCAGGCCCTCTTCAAGGCTCCAAGAAAACCGTCATGAATGAAGCCATCAAAGACTTTGCCTGCATGAACATGTGGGGGAAGTTGCACCCTAAATAAAAAGCACAGTGTTCACTGTGTATTTAATTTTGTGATCTCACTTTTGTATGAGAGGAAATTGAGCCCCAGAGCAATTGAATCCTTTGCCCAGGGACAGCCAAGGGGTAAACTGGAGAACAACTAGTACAAGTGCTTGCCCCTGAGCCGGGCGGTGGCGCATGCCTGTAATCCCAGCACTTAGGGAGGCTGAGACAGGAGGATCGCGAGTTCAAAGCCAGCCTCAGCTACTGCGAGGCGCTAAGCAACTCAGTGAGACCCTGTCTCTACATAAAACACAAAATAGGGCTGAGGGTGTGGCTCAGTGGTCGAGTGCCCCGAGATCAATCCCTGGTACAAAAAAAAAAAAAAAAAAAGAACTTGCCCCCGGACTCCGCTCCAGTCAGGTCTAGCTCCTCCGCTGGCATTTGTGAGGGACAGAAGTGTGCACTTTCGTCTTATGTGCCCACAGCCAGGCTTGTAAACATTTGCGTGGTTTCGAGATCGCAGTGGAGAGTGGACGGGATTGACAATCGATCCAGAACTGAAGTCTCTGTGAAAGATGACGGGTGGGGGGGACTGGGGTGCAGCTGGTGGTGGAGCCCCTGCCAGGCGTGTGCAAAGCCCTGGGTCCATCCCCAGTGCTGAAAGAAAGGAGAGGGATTTCAGAATTACCTGCCCAGGTCTGGGAGAAGGATCACTGGAGGAAGGTGTCCTTGGCAAAGGAAGGCAGCACCTTCTAGCTTCCACCTGGGCCTCAAGCCCCCCATGCAGGTCAGTCTCTGAACACCAACATAGGAAGACAGACAGCACTCTGGGAAAGGGGGCCACAGGGAGCAATGCCCAGCCTGATAGAGCCCAACAAAAAATGAGGGATGCCTGGTTAGCACTGGTGCTCCATGGAGGAGGAAACCTGGGTTGGTCATCAAGGATGGGAGGAGCTCCAGCCTCAGTCTGCTCCTGGGGACAGAATGACCTTCGTAAGGACACTGCTGAATCCATCTCTCTATACTGTTCTAATAGGAAAGTTAAAAAACACAGAAAAGGAGGGAGAGGGCCCTCCTGCATGCTTTACTTGTAACAAACAACTGTAAACATTTCCCATTAGCTCTCAGACATTTTCTACTTAAAATTTTTCAGATAGAGGTATTTCCTTTTATTTTCATCTTTCTCTACATTTATCCTGCTTTTCCTCTTGATTCCTAAGTTATTTATTTTCAATCCTTTTTCCCTAAAAATACATTCAAGGGCCAGGCACAGTGGCACATGCCTATAATCCCAGTGGCTCGAGAGACTGAGACAGGAGGATCACCAGTTACAGGGCAGCCTCAGCAGTTTAGTGAGATCCTGTCTCAAAATAAAAAATAAAAGAGCTGGGGATGTGGCCCAGTGGCAAAGCATTTCTGGGTTCATTCCACAGTACCAAAAAAAAAAAAAAAACCAGAAAGAAGAGGGTAGAGAAGGCTCCAGCTTTCAGGGAGCTAACCTCCTGGTGGGAAGATGCAGATAATAAACACACCAGTGTGACATTGGTTCCACTGTAGAAAAGGGCAAGGATTTGCCGGATGGTGATGGCTTCCCAGGTGACATGCACAGGGACGGTACTCACAGGTAATCAAATGTGAAACTGTTTTCTGTATATCGGGATTACATAATTTTGAATTTATACATAGTTCTATGTGCTAAGAGTTCTTTCTGGTCTTTGAGAATCAAGTGGGGACACTTTGCTGCGAGTCTGATTTCTAGATCTTTGGAGCCTGGTCCTACGCATCGGAAGCAAATTCCCACTTTGTGAAAGCTCACCAGGTAACTCTGGGTTTGGGACTGAATTAATGAGAGGATCATCAGGAAGCAGATTTGAGCCCCTGACGTCAAAGATGAGAATAGTGGGGACAGCAGGTGAGGATCTGAATGGAAAAGGCTCCCTGGGGGTAGTTTTTGTCCCTGCAAAGTTATGCTCTTCAAAATCTTCAACTGCAAAGAGAGAAATCTCACAGGAGCCCCTCACCCCATCCCCATCCCCAGGAAACATCCTAGGACTTCACCCACTTGATGTATTTGATATGCAACAAATATGTAAAAAGCAGAGGAGGGCTGCCGGAACCCAGCAGAAGAAAAAATCTAGAATTGCAAATGTGAAACTCCCACCCTCCCACAAAGACTAGCTGTGGAACTGAAAGCGGAAGCAGAGATGATTAGATTTGGGAATATCCAGGAAGCCAGATGCCAGGGGCCAAGTCACAACAGCCACCCCCACCCCCTCATTGTTATTCAGGGAATAATAATACTTCCCTCAAAGAGCTCCTCTGAGGATTAAAAATTAGACTATTTCTATGTCCAGCACTGAGCAGTGGCCCCTTGTAAGTTAGGGCTTAACCCATTTGGGTCTTGTTCCCTCCCCCAAGACAGTTCCTCCTCCCGTGTCCCCAGTCCTCCAGAAATCCCTGCAGTCGCTGTGCACACCTTTGGGACATTTAGTTAGCAGGCTTCCCCAGGTGGTATATTGTAACTCACTCCAACAATTTGGAAAAACAGAGTGGTGGTGTGATGTTTTCCATTTCTCTCGCTATGACACGATTCGTTATTCCTAAAGCTCAAAGCTCCAAACTACACATGCAGAAATATGGTGCTGGGTTTGCTGTAAAGTTCTTTTTCTGTCACCCCACCTTAAAATGCTAACTTTGTTAATGACCTTTACATAAATGTCCTTTCTTTTGTTTGCATTGACCTCATCTTTCTCCTATCAAAGAGCTTAATCTCAGCCTTATGGAAATGTTAAGTTTTACCCATATGAGGAAGTTCCAATATTTTTTAACAGCTGTTTCAAGGTTGTGTTGTAAAAAACAACCCAAAATGGTAGTGGCTCTGTTCTCTTTACACCCTTGTGAGGGGGTGGGAAGCAAAATATGTTTGAAAGTCACTTCATTTAAATTTCCTCATTAAAAGGTGATGATAGCACATTCCTGTACTCCAGGAAACTGAGGCAGGAGGATTGCTAGCTCAAAACCAGTCTTAGCAACTTAGCAAGACCCAATCTCAAAATAAAGAATAAAAAAGGGCTGGCCATGCTGTTCAGTGGTTAAGCACTCCTGGGTTCAATTCCCTGTGCAAAAAAAAAAAAAAAAAATTATATGAGCAAAGATCTGCTTCAGGAGATACCTTTGGATAATAAAGAATTTTTGCAGTATGGGATTTTTTTTTTTTTGTATCGGCACTAAAATTCTCCTAAAGACTGATTTCTGTAGCCCCATCAAAATGCTTATTTTTGCTGGTTATGAGAGTATTTAATACAAGCTCTTTATGAAAAAAAATTTAGGAACGTTTCCACCATGGAAATTAGGAACTGAGCCCAGCTTGGTGGCACACGCCTGTAATCAGCAACTCGGGGGAGGCTGAAGCAGAAAGATCACAAGTTCAAGACCCGGAGGCCAGCCTCAGCAACCAAGGGAACCCTGTCTCAAAATAAAATTGTAAAAAGAGCTAGAGATGTAGCTCAGAGGCAGAACATTCCGGGGTTCAATCTCCAGCACTACTGAGGGGGAAAAAAAAGGAAAGGAAAGGTTCATCTAGTGCAGCAACTGCTAAGTTACCAGTGCAAAGCCTAGGCAGTGAGGAGCCTTTCTCTCCTGGGCCTGCAGTGGCCATTTTAAACCTTCAGCCTGTACCTGTGTTTACCAAGGGTACTCGCACCCGCTCTGCCTGGGTTCTGTCTCAGTTCACAAGTCCTGCTCAAATTTTAGAAAAATCCAAAATGGTTTTGAAGGAAGGTTGGAGGAAGGGAAGAGTGAGGAAAGCAGCAAAAGAAGGGGCTGGGGTGGTGGCTCAGAGGTAGAGTGCTTGCCTATCCTGTGCAAGGAACTGGGTTCAATCCTCAGCACCCCATAAAAATAAAATAAAGGTCTGTGTCCACCTACAACTAAGAAAAAGGGAGAGGGTCTGGGGGGCTGGGGATACAGTTCAGTAAGTAGAGTGCTTACCTCGCATGCACAGGCCCTGGGTTCAATCCCCAGCACCACAAAAACAAAAACTACCTAATTGGTAGCCTGGCCCTTGCCCCACCTCCCCTTAACATCCTTCTCCCCGCATCCCCTTCTGGAGTCCTTCACACTTTTTTATACCTGGGATGAAAAGGGAGGGAATTTTCAGCCCTCAGAGGAGATGCTGGGGTCACATTATATACTCCTCAGGTCCAGAGAGGAGCGGGCAGTGGCGCAGGCTGGGCTTAACAATTCCTAGGCAGGCTTTAGCCAGGCAGCCTCGCCCCCATCATGATAATACAATTTTGTATGTTAAACAACAGATGTCAAACAGAAGAAAGAGACGGGGCTTTGCTTTTCTTCTCCTGTGGCTCTCATTCCCCCGAAGCAGCCATTTTTTCAGTTGCCATGACAGTGGTGATAGGAGTTTATCATTTTCCCAGGCCTGCTGCATGTTAATGTGGAATCAATTCATGGATGTTATCTGGTCAGGCTAGAAGGGATCCGACCCGCGACCTGGGACTGTGCTGGGGAGGTGACAGTGACCACCGCTTTTTCCCTCCCCCACAAGCCTCTGCTCCCAGTTGGCTGGCAATTTATGTAAAGCACAAGTTTTATTTGCCCCTCTATTAACATATCAGTTGCAATCAGCCACAGAGCTACGGGTGTCCCTGCACGTGTTTACAAGCAGGTTGGCGTTGTTTTCTTTTCAAAAGAATAAAGATGGCTGAGACAGACCTGGGACATAACATCTAGGGATCATATCTGCGTTCTATCTATGCCAAAGGAACCCTTTCTCCCTGAACACTAACCCGGCTTTGGAAACATCAGACTCCTTGACATTGTGAGGAGAGGAAGAAAGCTCCTCTGAGGATTCCTAAAACTGAGAAAATTATAATATTTTTATAAGAACACTTTCAATGAACAAAGGTGATGTAGAAGTAAAAAAAAAAAAAAAGAAAAGTCCATTTGGAAGGACTCAGAATGAAAAAAATGTATTCTTTAAAAATAAGTGTGAAGGAAACGTGGGGAAGTAGTTAAGTCCTCATCATTGTTTTTCTTAGTTATTTTTCTGTGTGTTTGAAATATTTTATAATTCCTTTTAAAAAAAGCCTTTTAGATTGTCTTGAATTTTCTGTGTTTAAGTTACAGCCAAATGAAGAAAAGGAATTTTTTTTTAAGGAAAGAATAAACAATGTAACAGGGCAGGAGCAACATTAAACCCCAAAGTGATTTATAGCATACTCGGGTTTATTTCCCTCTTAATTTCTAACAGAATGTGGCAGAGGCTGTCAGCTGATGTTTGCTTTTTTTTTTTTTCCCCTTCCTAATCCCTTAAAAAAAACCTTGCATCAATTGACCACTAAAATGATGACTTCAATTGTTGGTAGAGTTTATTCTTCAGAATAGTAAAACCAGTTGCTTTCGTTTGTATTGTCCTTAATTTTTAGGCATCTGGCACATTTTATTCCTTTTTTGTTATTTTGAGTTGTTCTTTTATCATTATCTGCAGGAAGCAGCATTAGCATGTGGCAGATAAGACCAGGGATCCAGATGTGCATATCAAAGGATGAACAGCTACTTATTAAGAAAAACTTTTCTTTTTAAGCCCAGCTTCTGTTCAAAGGAATAATAAAGCCTATGGCGTTGGTGACAAACTGGTAATTCAATGTCTTGCCACCGCCAGGCACAGAATAGGGGGGGAAAAAAAAGGAGGTCAAAGAAATTGGTAAGGGCCACATTTCAGAAAGCCGAAAAGGCAGCAGAACTGGTGTAAAAGTTCATCTTGTCCAGGCGCATGTGTTTACTCCCTGCTGAGTTTATTCGCTGTTTTCTGGGGCGGATGGAGGGGGATCGATGAGCCCCAAATGGGCGAGCTGCTAGGATCGAGCATGAAGTTTGAATGACCAAGTTTACTTTTCAAAGATTCTGTCTACATTGAAGCATACTGTCTCAGTGCCCTCGATCTGACTGATGTTCTCCAGTGTTTGAAAATATGCTTAAGAACACCAGAGAGTCACATTTGTACAAGAGTCCAACACTATAATAGCGTGCACAGGAGTTCTAAGATTTCTTTTCACTGTCCACTCCGCTCTAATGTTAGATCACTCCTTCCTCCCTAAGATGCAGGCCTCGCTTGCTGGAATTTATGTGCATAAATGTGCATAGCTACTTGGTTATACTGCTGTGTTTTTAAAAATTAATATGCCCGTGCTTCCTTTATCTCACTTAACAGATTTGCCAATCTTTCCAACCGGGTACATATAAATCTGCCTCATTCTTTTTATTTATCCATAGTGGTCCACGGTGGGGATATGCTATGATACAGATAACCCCTGTAGCCATGTATGCTTTCTCCAGTTTTTTGCTATTGGAAGCAATCATGCAATAAATGTCTTCGTGTGTGTTTCTGTGGCTGGTCGTCTACTTTTCTGATCTAGTACTTTTGTTTTCTTTTCTCTATTACCCTACACAGAATTGTTTTAGTAACTGGGAAAAATTACGTCTCTATGTGCTTTGACTTCAAATAAATTAGACTTAGAGAAATCAATTAGTTTCTTACATCTTCTTTAGATTCAAGACTTCAGAGAACTGTGATTTCCGAGAACCCGTACTAGGTTAATCAATTCTGGAGGCATCTGACTCCACTTTTGTTCTAGGGTCCTACACTGAGCTCTGATGTTAACTGAAAAATGACCTCGAGTGAGGTGATTTTTACATGGATTCTTTTTTAAATTAGTTGTCTGAGTCTTGAATCTTCCTGTGAGGTTATCATTAGTCTTTTTGTTTGCTTTTGTTTTTTAAATATTATCAACCCTCTTGTTTGCAACGTGAAGCAAACAATGAAAGAAACTAGTCAGGGCACAGACCTGCAAAATTAATTTTATCATAAATATGATAGTGTCAGAAACCCTATCAGCATTCACATAGGGATCTACACCAGGGCATTACTGAGAGTAACAGAAGAATGGAAAAGGAAGTATCCGCCATTAAGCCAGACGTGGTGGCGCACGCCCGCAGTCCCAGCACTTTGGGAGGCTGAGACCAGAGAATTGCAAGTTCAAATCCAGCCTCAGCAATGGCAAGGCGCTAAGCAACTCAGACCCCATCTCTAAATAAAACACAAAATAGGGATGGGGATGTGGCTCTGAGTTCAATCCCTGGTACCAAAAGATAAAATAAAATAAAATCCACCATTAGAGGCTTCTTTCGAAAATTATGGTACATACAAAAAATAAAATACCACTAAAATGAATGAGAAGATATTCTGACAGGAAAGTGTTGTGTTCCTTTAAAAGGCAAACTGTACATCTACACGAGTTGTGTGATCTAATGTGGACGATCGGAGTGGGAGCCTGTGGATGGGAGATGCAGGCACTTTTAACTTTGGTTTATTGTTGTTAGTTCTGTTTGTTTTGTGTGCTGGGTACTGAACCAGTGCCTCGTGCAGGCTAAACACACACTCTACCACCCCAGCCCCACATTCTGATTGTTTAACTGTCATGAGTATATATCCATATGGTTCAAAAGTCGAAAACTAGAAAATGGGTTGTTTTAAGCCAGGTGTGTTGGTGCCTACTTGTAATCCCAGCAACTCAGGAGGCTGAGGCAGGAGGATCACAAGTTCAAAGCCAGCCTCAGCAACTAAGTGAAGTCTTAAGCAACTTAGCAAGACCCTGTCTCAAAAAAGAAAAAAGAAAAAGAAAATAAGTTGTTTTGAATTCCATCCTAATTCTGTCTCCAGCTGGGTTTCCCTCCCAGAGTTGTTGCTGTGACCTTTTTTTTTTTTTTTTTTTTTTTTTGGCAATACTGGGATTGAATCCAGCTATATCCTCAGCCCTTTTTATTTATTTTTATTTTTATTACTATTGTTTTTGGTACCGGGGATTGAACTCAGGGGCACTTGACCACTGAGCCACATCCCCAGCCCTATTTTGTGTTTTATGTAGAGACAGGGTCTCACTGAGTTGCTTAGCGCCTCGCCATGGCTGAGGCTGGCTTTGAACTCACGATCTTCCTGTCTCAGCCTCCCAAAGTGCTGAGATTACAGGTGTGCACCAGTGCACCCAGCGGCCCTTTTTATTTTTTATTTTGAGACAAGGTCTTGCTAAATTGTCCAGGTTAGCCTTGAACTTGCAATCCTCCTACCTCAGCCTCCTGAGTAGCTGGGATTACAGGCATGTGCTACTGCACCCAGCTGTTATCATTTTTATATACCTTTTCCTTCCTGGACAGATTTTAAGGATATTTAATGCAATGTGTGTGTGTGTGTGTGTGTGTGTGTGTGTACACATCATATGGATAGTCTGTATTTTGCCTTTTTCACTTAATGTATAAACAGAATACTTTTTTTTTTTTTGGTACTAAGCACTGAACCCAGGGACGCTTAACCACTGAGCCACATCCCCATCCCTTTTTGTATTTTATTTGGAGACAGGGTCTCACTGAGTTGTTTAGGGCCTTGCTAAATTGCTGAGGCTGGCTTTGAATTCATTATCCTCCTGCCTCAGCCTCCTGAGCCACTGGTATTAGAGTATTAGAGGCATGTGCCACCATGCCCAGCTACAGAACACTTTTGAACTGCCATATGAATGGCTAACTGCCAAAATAATTATTGGGTTTTATGTGACTATTTCTGAGTCAAGAATAGCGTGGTCGTGTCTGGCACGCTGGCTTGTATTATATGTATATTTAAAATGAGCTTGGAAAAAATAAATAAATAAATAAAATGAGCTTGGGCTGGTGGTGCACGCCTGTAACCCCAGCACTTTGGGAGGCTGAGACAGGAGAATTGCGAGTTCAAATCCAGCTTCAGCAATGGTGAGGCGCTAAGCAACTCAGTGAGACCCT
>PVHX01027927.1:0-18766 GCA_004024805.1 Geosciurus inauris | reverse complement strand
GTAGTAGAGGTACCTCAAAATAGCAGTGGGGGTATTCCAAGATGGATGCAACCACTTCCAGAGATGGGACTAAAAGGGTGGGACTTATAATGGCTTTGTGTTGCCTCTTTGGAGATGCAGTGCTATGGCATGCAGCATTGTGGTGGACAGCTGCCTGCAGGCCCTATCTGTTGTCCCAAGGTGAAGGTTACTACATAGGAAGAGGTATGGCAATGGCTGTAGGTGCATGTGGGCTGGCTAGTCATGCATTGCTAAGTGGGAAGCCACAGCATGGACCTCCACTTTTTGTGGGGCTGGGCGTAGGCCTGGGCCTGGGCTCTCACACAGGTTGGCAAGAGCATTCTGGGTCTGACCTGGGCCTGGGCTCCTGAGTGGGTCCCAGGGAGCAGTGCTAGGCCTGGGTCTGGGCTGTTCTGACATGGGTCAACAAAAGCCACTTATATACTTTATTAAATTTAAAAATAATTTAAAAGCAGGTTATAAGATCATACAAAACATATCTACAAGTAATTGTATGTTATTATCTGATAAAAACCTAATTCAATAGGAAATTTTTTGTTTGGTATTAAAATTCAAGTAATTTTGAAAAAAATGGAATAATTCTGTTGATTTATTTTCATGTATCATTATCTTGATGTGAAATATCTTCCTTTCAACTTTTCTGTGGATTTAAAACTGCTTTAAAAACATAAAGTCTACCTTGTTAAAAATGTAAATTCTTAAAAAGATATGAATTTATTAATTTTAATACCTTTTTCTATTAACTGAAATATTTTGTTACAAAGTTTAACCAAATAACAGGATAATTTTTAAAAACTTTGAAAATATGTTTCATCATTGGTCACTTATATTTTTCAGTCATCATTGATATGGCTGAATTGCATCCCATCAAAATTCATTATTGAAGTCTAATCCTAGCACCAGGAAGTGACTCATATGGAAATAAGTTTTTTAAAGAGCTGATTAAATTTAAATGGTGTTATTAACAATGCTCAACTTCAGTCTGACATGTATCTTTATAGAAAGAGAAAATTTGGACACCCAGAGGAACACCAGATCTGCAAACACACAAAGACTGCAATAAAAGAGCATAGAAACATGAAACATGGAGAGAGGTCTCAGGAAAAATCAACACTATTGACACCTCAATTATGAATTCACAGCCTCCAAAACTGTAAGAAAATAAATTTTAGCTATTTACACTAGCCAATCTCTTGTATTTAGTAATTTTAGCACTAGAAAATGAATATAATCATTATTTGAATCCTTAGAGGTTTATTTCTGACACTTCTAAATAGTAATGCCCCATTTATGGTGCCTACCATATTCTCACACTAAGATATGAAATAAAGCTTAATGATTCTGGCAGTGAGCAAGCTAATTGTGTTTTTGGTGATTGAACGTCTTCATAATTATCACAGCTGGGTCAATGTCTCTATGTACATATATGAGTAATGTGAATTACTGACTTGAAATTCACAGAAATGTTTTCCTACTGGTAAGAGTTTCTTTGAGTTGCGTGCAGAGGGCCATCTTGGAGACCTCTCTATAATCATGAATTATCTGCTTCTTTGGCTAGAATATGTTTCATGAGGATGCTTCAAAATCTCTTCCCAATGCCATGGACTCTAGTTGCTGCAAATTCACAGCACAAGAAACAAGCCCTACCTGGTTGCACTTTCATTATCATCCTTATGTCTCACCCATTATAATTAAAATTTCCTCCTATTGATGGAGCCTCCTTGCTCTATTAGTTATTTTTTAAGTTAGCCTCTATTTTATAGGCAAGCAAGACTTTTCTTGGTGTTCATTGCTACTTTTTTTAAATTTATGATTTTATTTTTCTCTTTCAAATGGAAAATTAGAAAGCAATGAGCCAGAGACTTGGTTTAAGTAATAACATTTAAGAATGTGAGGACCTTCCTTAGAATTTGATTTTTTTCCTAAAAATAATGTCTAAGAGTCCTTAATGCTTCTAAGAATAGTGACAATTTCTCTAGCTGTATTTCTGAAGATCCCTAGAGTTGTTGTTCTTCAGTATATACTGATTTCATAAAATCTTTGCCCATTCTTCATTTGCTATTTCATCTGTTGTATGATCTAATTATTTCTAGAACTACTTTTTATTTTCCTGAAGCTCTTCTCCAAAATAAACCTTCATGGTATACATCTATTTCCTTATGAGTCAAAATTCAATGATAAAATTTCTCACTAGTCAGCTATAACATAAGTAAGGCCCATGTTTTGCAATTTGACAAACAAAGCTTGTTTTACCTGAAGTTTTGTAACATTCAACTTTGCCATCATTTTTTGTACCCCATTTTTCTTAAATAAAGGTGTGGTATATTACCTGTAAGATTTGTGTGCTATTGCTCCTTTCATAAACAGGAGAAAACCAATATTTTGGAAATCAGTAAAAGGAGAGAGATGGAGATGATTGTGACATCATTTAGAGATTTAGAATATTGCACCCATCAGCTCAGAAGTTCAAAGATGTTCTTCTGTTTATGCTCAGGAATTTTTAGATTCCTTGAGGTTACTATGCTTTTCATTAGAGTGCTCTGGACTCTGGGGTTGATATCAGTATGATATTGATGTAAAACAACCAGGAAATGTCTTAGAAAGCAAGTAGAATATGTGAAGTTGGTGCCAAATTTCTTTTTTTTCTATAGAGAAATCTAGTTATAAAACCATGCATAATCAAAAGTTGTTTTCTACAAACTAGGTTCAAAACAAACATAATTAAGTGACTCAAATATTGAGTTACGTTTGCTTAACTGTTTCACAGTAAATATACCCTTGACAGTATAGTCACTTTTCTCTGCAGAAAGAATTTGCATTAGGATTCAAATCTTTGTCTCATGCATGTTGTGTTTGTGTATATATGTGTTTGTATGTAAGTGTGTGCATACATCAACTTATAATTCTTCTCTGCTTCTTTCCAAAAGTTTGTTTTATTAATTTATTTTCTACTATAATATTTTATTTTCATAACACAAAACAATGAACTACAGCACATCATTAGGGCAAATAAAGGTGACACATCTTAGATTACTTTTAATAAGATACATTATGTTCAGCCCATTAGCAATGTTCCATCATGTTTATTTTCCACTGTATAAAACAACACATAGCCTCTTTTATCAATACATGCGGAACAGAGTCGTTTGCCTATAGGTGTTACCATAACTATTTATATAGGGCTAATGATGACCTTCCATTTGAAAAGGTCCTCAAATCACAGGGTTTTGTAGATTTATTTGCTCCTATTAAAATTGCCTCTTGGAATACAGTAGAACCTACTTCAAGATTCTTGACTCCTGTAAATCTCTTATTTCAGATGTCCTTTTTCTCAATATAGATTTAGAGGCTCCAATTACAAAGCTTTAATGTGCTTTGCTACAGCTTTTAAAAACAATTTAGACATGTCAGAGGTAACCCATTTGCCTCTGTCTTAGCAATCAAGTTATTTCTCCTCTTTTCTGGTATCCTAATCCTGTCTATACTAAACATTAATATTAGTTTAAATATATTAGTTACTAAGTATAATAGCAGATTTAATTATGAATGGAAGGGTGCATGAATTTTATATTTTGTATATATTTTATATATACATATTTAAATTAATCATGTGGGTATATAATTCATGTATATGTATATTACATACATATACATATGAGATGGATATAGTTACATCTGTCATAGTTTCCTCTAAGCTTGAGGGATTATTATTGAAAATGTGCTTAAGAAGTATAACTTTTTAGTAAAACTCATGCAGTATAATAAAATATCAGAATATTATTAGTAAAATACTATGCATGATATTGATTAGATTTAAAACCACATTGTAGACTACACAGCTGCTTCATAGTTTAAGCAGTTTTCTCCCTTCTTTGATAGTGGATGTTTGTAGGAAAACATGGTGGTATTAGGTTCACATTTATGATTCAAACAATGTATGTTGTGGAGATGTAGAATACATAAGTTCAACCATTTTTAAAAGTTTAATGGAAGGAACATATTTCAACCCCTGCTTTAAGTGTAATGCTTAGATGGCCATCTGAATAAAGGTTAGTGATTTTTAAATATAAAATAATATATTTATGTTTGGGTTCTGTGACAATTTCTAAATGCTGTAATAACTGAATTTTATTATACTGTTATATATAGAGAAAGAGACAAAGATAGATGCTTATAAACACTCTTGGGTTTTGTCAGCCACCTGCAGAGTTAAAAAATCTTAATAATGCTTCATGTGGAGCCTAACTCTTAAGTATCCAGCAATGTTATTGCAGCATATTCAAAATTAATCAGCACAATCTCAAATGATGCCTGCTGATTTCTTTATAAATTCTACCCAGTAATATGATTATTTGGATAAAAATTTGGAAAACACATATTTGTAATCCTTTTGAAAATGTGGCAGTTCTATGCAATTTAAGCAAAAGAATGCTGTAGCTTGCAGTGATACATGTTTAAGAAGGAAGCTATTTTTCTGAACTAACTACAGTGGCATTCATTGTTCACAACCTCTCTCGTGTCCAGACATCAATGTGAGAATGAACTAGAGGTTTCCTAATTCCTCTTCATATTTCTTTGTATGATATTTCCCTAACACTTAAGTACGGATTTTAAGTAAAAAAAAATAAAAGGAGCAAGAATCAATAGTCATTTTTGCTATAAACATTTACCTTTGGAAAGTGCAAGTCATTAATCCCTGGAAGGGCAGTAAATGACACTTATTAAAATATAGGCATTGAAGTTGGAGAGAATCAGGAGTAAATCAAAAGTTAAATCCTGTCAATCTCTATTTTCTCATCTTCTCTACAATAATCCTTACTTCTAATAAAAATGTTAAGGACTAAAGGATATAATGGGATGACTTATCAGTTTCTTATAATAAGAATCAATAAACAGTTACTATTTATTACTTTTCAAAATATTTTAAATTACCAAAATTAAGAGAAAAATATTAATGTCCTGCATCATTAATTGAGTTCACAAAAATAAACTAGTAGTCAAGATCTTTTACTCATACAATAACTTTTTTATATGAAGGGGTACAACAAAACTGAATTAGTTATATATAAATATAGAGCAATCAGTACAAGGTGGTTATAGTCTAATAGAAGAATAGAAGTATTTGATATAAAATAAAAAACCAATACACGCTAGTTCACTCTTAGGACTGGATATTAAAAATGGGTATATTTTATAATTAAAAATAATATTTTTAAAAAAAAATTCTTTAAGCAGATATTTTGACCTTGAAAATAGATTTCATTACTTTAAAGACATTAAAAAATGTATATAACATCTGAAACAATTAAAATAAAGAAAATTTCAAAAAGCCAAAAATATATGTAGCATAAAAAAGAGTAACAGAATGAATCAAACTTTATTGAACCAATTATTGTTATCCAACAATGTATGCCTTACTATATTGAAATAATAGTACAGTTAATATGAGTAAGAAAAAGCAAACTAAAACAAATAAACAAAAATTAGCAGGAACCAATTCTGGAATGGCAGAATAAAAACTTTCAAAAAATTATTCCATTATAAGCAATGGAAAACACTGGGGGAAGAAAGAAACTAAACGAAACCATGTTCAGAAAACTGATGGAAAGCATGAGAATGAAATAGCACCAAATAGAGTTTGAATAATGGCACAGAAAGCAAAAAAATAGCCAAAGAACTATTGTTAAGTTAAAAAGTATGATACCTGAAATAAAAAATTCACTATAGGAAATCAATAGCATATTAAAACTGGCAGGAAAAAAATCAAACTTAAAGAAAGGTCTGAGATTATGCAGTTCAAAAAAAGAGAGAAATAAGTGATTAGCAGATACATATGAAGAGTCATCAAGTGTGTTAACTTAAAGTGAGAGTCATGGAGAAGATCAAATGCAGAGAATAAAAATAATTAAAGAAATAGTAATCATATTTTTTCATATTGATACAAAACATTAATCTACCTATCCAAAAAAGTCACATAAAGTATCTTATTTAAAGTAAATAAGATAAACTTAGAGGCACATGCTTAGAATCATAAGTGCCATCATCTTCAAAGTCAAAAACAAAAAGGTAATCTAGAAGCAGAAAGAAACAACTAATCATGTTAAAAATCATGTTATTTTACACTCAGTAAAAATAGCAATATAATTCCTACCAGTGATTTTGCAGTTGTTAAAATTAATGGGAGAGTAGAGGCAGGGATTATAGCTTAGTAATGAATTTGCCCAGCATGAGTGAGGCTCTGTGCTCAATTGGTGGCACCAAGGATAAAAAGAAAACAAAAAAGAAAAAGTAAGTTAGTGGAAACATATATTTGAACTTTTGAAATTAAAGAATGTCAACTAAAATTTTATAAAATAAAAGTAGTCCTCTAAAATGAATATGAATTAAGACATTCTTAGATAAATTTTAAATGAGAAATAATTTCTAAATGACATATTTTATAAGAAGTACTGAAATAGTCCTTCAGTTTTAAATGAGAAGACATAGTTAATAACTCAAATCTACTGAGGAAAATAAAGATCACTGACCAGAACCTACATAGATAAATATAAGAAGCATTGTAAGTACTTACTTGTAATTTTTTTCTAATTCTAATTTTTCAATAGCTGCCTAAAGCAATAATAATTCTTTGCTAGTAAGTGTATAATATAAAATGATCTAGTTTGAACAAGTATAATGTCACTAAGGAAAGGGGAAGAGGAAAAGCTACATGAGAGCAATGATTTCACATACTTTTTTTTTCAACTTATTTTTTTAAATTTGTTCTACTTAGTTATATATGACAGTAAAATGCATGTTGACTCATCATACATAAATGGAGTATAACTTCTCATTCTTCTGGTTGTGCATGATGTAGAGGTACACCAGTTGTGTATTCATATATGCACATATGGTAATAATGCTCAATTCATTCCACTATCATTCCTACTCCCTACCCACTCCCCCCTGTCTAATCCAAATCCCTGTCTATGTGAATTAGCACCCACAAAACATTTGGCCTTTGCTTCTTTGGGATTGACTTATTTTGCTTAACATGATGTTCTCCACTTCTATCCATTCACCTGAAAATGCCATAAATTCATTCTTCTTTAAGGCTGAGTAATATTCCATTGTGTATATATACCACAATTTCTTTATTTTTTCATCTGTTGAAGGGCACCTAGGCTGGTTTAATAGTTTTGCTATTGTAAATTGTACAGCTATAACCATGGATGTGGCTGCGTCACTTTAGTATGCTGATTTTAAGTCCTTTAGGTATAAACTGAGGAGAGGGATAACTGGGTCAAATGGTGGTTCCATCCAGTTCTCTGAGAAATATGCATACCATTTTCCATAGTGGCTGAACAATCTGCAGCCCCATCAGCAATATATGAGTATACGTTTTCCCCTACATTTTTGCCAACATTTATTGTTGCTTGTATTCTTGATAATTGCCATTCTGACGGGAGTGAGATGGAATCTCAGTGTAGTTTTGATTTGTTTTTGTGTATTTTTGAAATTTAGTTAATATTAATTAATTAAATGATTTAGCTTATGATGTTAGTTGTAATCCCCAGGTCAACTTTTAAGAAATTAAGTGAAAAAAAATTGTAGAAAAGGAAACAAATGGAAATTAAAATATCCCACTAGGAAATATTCATTTATCACAAATAAAGTAGTAGTAGGGTGATAAACATATGTAATGCATATCAAAATAAGTAGCAAAAGTATAGATATAAGCATTCCCTTATTAGTAATTACATGGATTAAGCCACAGTAAGATATCATTATATATTTACTAGGATGGCTATAGTTTTAAAAATAAAAGGAAAGTAACATCTGTTGGTGAGAATGTGGAATAGTTAGAGCCTACATATATTAATTTTGGGAATGCTAACTAGTGCATCTAGTATTACATAAGACAATTCAGATATTCCCAAAAGTGTTAAACAAACTACAAAATGATTGAGCAATTATATACATAATTATACCCCAATTGGTAATTCATTTTAAACATAAATTTTATACATGAATGTCCATACCAGCAATATTCATAGCAATTGCAGAAAAGAAACAGCTTCATGTCCATCACTCATGAATTGATAAACACATGAGGTATATCTACAATGCAGAAAATTATTCAGCCACAAAGAAGAATTATATATTGGTAAACATTATAGCATAGATGAACCTTAAAAACATGCTAAATGGAAAAAGCCAGACAATGTAAAATATCACATATTGTAAGAATATTTATATGAAAATTTCTGAATAGGTAAATTCATTGAGACCAGAGCAAACTGGTAGTAACCAGGAACTATTGGGGGAAAAATGAGCAACTAGTTAGTATGTTTGGGAATTTCTTGTTTGGTGATAGGAATGTTCTGGAATGAGGTAGTTCAGGTAATTTAACAATATTTTGGCTGCACTGTCACTGGAATGTATATTTCAAATGATTTAAATGGTAAAATTTATGATATACGTAGATTTGTATGTGATGTGTGTGTATATGTACACATATGCACATCTATGCACATATATAAAATTAAATAATTAGGTTAAAAATTCCAGCTAAAAGCACATCCTGTAAGAACAGACTAAGCAACATGATAAAATTCTGCTGTTTAAAGACATTACACTTTAAACTCAAAGATAAAAAAGGTTAAAATTAAAAGAATGGAAAGAGATATATCATGCAAACAGTAACAGAAATGAGCTGAATTAATAGAAACAAAATAGAGTTTAAGATTAAAAAATTAGTAACAAGATGAGTACTTTATAATGACAAAAAATATTGAGACATAAGAAGTTTATACTTCTTATGTGCATATATACATATAACACTTAATGCACATATATGCATATAACAGTGCCCTCAAGCACATGAAACAAAAATGACAAAATTGAGCAAAGAAATAAGCAATATAACAATAAAACAACATTGAGAGATATCAGTAACCTTCAACAATATATAGAAAACAATCAAATATCAACAAGGAAATTGAAAAGTTGAAAAACAAATACCAATATATCAACTAGACCTCAGGATAATGTACAAAATATTCATCCAAGAATAGCAAAATACACATTCTTTATAACCATGATGTATTCCCTAGACAGTATATGTTAGGCCATAAAATATGTCTCCATAAATTGAAGATGCTTAAAGTCATGCCAAATATGATCTTTTGCTTGAATAAGTAATATTAAAAAATCAACAAATGTTAAAATTTGGGAAATCCATGGATATTTGGAGATTAACAAATATAATCCTAAATAATCAAATAAATTTACAAAAAATATTGAAAATACACATACAACAAACTTTAGTAGATATGATAGTGTGCTTATAGAAAAATTTTTCTTTGTAAGTGCCTATATTCAAAATAAAACTGGAGGTAGCAGGGTATTCCAATATGAATTAGAAAAAGGATACTGTTCCCACTTGCTCGGCCATTAAGAATTGAAATGGCAAGCCTACAGCTTCATAACAGGATGAGTATCTGAAGAAAATAATTATAAATCAATATTTCTCTGCCAGAGATTGAAAGAGGCCTAAAGATTCTGGTGCTGTGAACGGAGGATGAAGGGGAATACACCTGAGCCCAGCATTAATAGTTATGCTATGTCACTATAAAGAGAGGAGCAACACAGAGGGAAGAGCAGACTCACTGGGTGCATAAATACCTGCAGAATGCAGTCCATACGTAGCTGCTATGAGGACTGCATAGCAAACCAGTGTTGTAAATATTCTATGTTCTCAACTTGTAAGCAAAGACCTGAGGTGGAGATCCAGCTTGAGGAATTCATACTAAACTTTGTTCCTACAGAAACCTGAGAGTTCCTAGCAAATACTTCCACTCTGCCATGGACAGTGCTTAATGCATGACTGAAACTGCACCTGACAAATCAAGATTTCCAAACACTTATAGAGAATAGTGGATCCAAGGTGACTCAAAAGAGAGAAATAGAGAAGAGCGCAAACTGCTTTCCTTTTGAGCTCTGTGGAATGAACAACCACCTGAAAAGCACATGTAGGCACCATTTCATTGGGATCAGGAGAATTCAACCTGCTCGTTCTTTGACCTGTGTAGTACAAATTACCAACTGAAAAGGATTGGGTAAGTAAAACAGGTAGGCATGATTAGATTGGCAATAGGCAAATGCCACCTGCTTTCCCTTTCAGTGTGTGTGTGTGTGTGTGTGTGTGTGTGTGTGTGTGTGTGAGAGAGAGAGTGAGGGGGGTGACCAGCTGAAAAGGATTTGGTTAAATTGAACAGGTAGGTGTGATTTCATTAGGTTAAGGAGAGTACAACTCACTCTCCCTTGGAGCTCTGTGGCACAAATGAGCAGCTGAAAAGAATCAAGGAAATTTAACAAGTGAGTGTGATTACATTGGGGAATGGAAACTTAGAGAAGTCCATTTGTGAGAGGGGTGCTATGAGAAAAATGCCTGACATCACCCATTGAGAGTAGTCAGTTAATCCCCTACAAATAGAACTCTGCAGAGATGCTAAAACTCCAGATTCCCAGAAAAGATTAGTATCTATTCTACCATATGAGTGCAAATATTTAATCACTCTGGAGTAGATAACCAAAACAAAGCTCCAAAGTTTCATATAGGGCTCAATTCCAGCTTCCAGAACTGTCCCAAAACATTTCCACACCACTTCTAACCAGAAAAAGCAGAGATCTAAGATGTACAGACAATTCCAGTAGAAGGTACTTCCAATTCCAATCCCTCTGTGCTGGTGAGTAGAGAAGCTAAGAGCCATTTCAACCAGCTACTCTTCCAAGCCAGATATCCTGCTTCCTGGTATTTATTCAAAGGAACTGAAATCAGCATATTATAGTGATATGGGCACATTAATGTTTATAGCAGCACAATTCACAATCGTCAAGTTATCGGATGAGCCCAGATGCCTGTCAACAGACAAATGGCTAAAGAAAATGTGGCATATATGCACAGTGAAGTTTTACTCAGCCATAAAGAAAAATGAAATTATGGCATTTGGTGGTAAATAACTACAACTGAAGATGATATTGAGTGAAATAAACCAGAGTCAGAAAACAAAGGTTAAATGTTTTCTGTTACATGCAGAAGCTAGAGAGAAAA
The DNA here is from genome assembly GCA_004024805.1 of Geosciurus inauris. Taxonomy (NCBI): domain Eukaryota; kingdom Metazoa; phylum Chordata; class Mammalia; order Rodentia; family Sciuridae; genus Geosciurus; species Geosciurus inauris. The sequence continues at coordinate 7,650 of PVHX01027927.1, read as the reverse complement.
GAAGAAATAAAATTGCAGGAATCCCATGAAAATACAATAGAGGAATAAGATGGGAGGAGAAGGAAGTAGGACAGGAAAAGGGAAGTACTATGGAATAAATTTGACCAAATTAATCTATGTATATATGACTATACATTGTGCATTCTACCTTTATGCATATTTATAAAACACTAATTTTACAAAAGCAATAGATATATAGAGGGAAAAATAAAGAAATTCATCTCAATCAGAAATCTAACTATCTTCCTTAAGAAACCATAAAAAGAAGAACAGATAATCCCAAAGCAAATAAATGGAAGATAAAATATATGTCAGGATCAGAAATAAATGAAGTAAGCAACAGGGATAAAAGAGACAAAAAGTAGTGAAGCCAGTATTTCTTTGAAATTAATCAAACAGACATACAAATTGTTGACTCATATTATGAAAACCAATAATGAATGAAGAGATATTGCTATTCTCAACAATGAACAATAAAAAAAGTTCTAAAACACAAAATCCATTCAAACAGAAAGTGCCAAGCCAAATTTACTGGTAAATTGTACTGATCATTTAAGGAAGAAATGATACCAAGTATCTACAATCTCTTCTAGAAAGTAAAAGTGGAAGGAGTGTTTTCTAACTCATTCTATGATGTCAGCATAACACTAATACCAGAACTAGATAGAGATATTACAAGAAAAAAGAAGTTAAATCAACATCTCCCGAGAACTTAAATGCAAAAAAAACCTCAAAATATTACTAAATAAAATCCAACAATATATGAAATGAGTTATGGCAGGAATTATGCCATATATTCCTGACTGGTTCAGCACTAAAAAATAATTTAGGGTCTATGTTTGAATAAATATGTCAAATTGACTCTCTTGTAACTAAAAAGAACAAATAAAATAATTTATCAATTTGACCTTATTAAGAGGTTAAAGAAGAAACACATGCTTGTATCAATAGATTTTTAAAAAATCATTTCATCAAATGTAACCCTAATTCATGCTAAAACCTCTCTGGTTGCTAGCAATAGAAGGGGAATATCTACAACTGAAGTCATAGCAAATAGTAAGAAACTGGACAATTTATTTCTGAGATTACAACAAGGAAATTGTACTGAAAATTGTACTGAAAGTCACTATACAAATGGAAAAATAAAACCTGTTTAAAATTGCAGATGACAATTATGATAAAAATCCCAAAAAATCAATAAAATATCGGAACAAATTAGAAATCATAGAAAGTTTTCAAGATAAAAAGTTTAAATGCCAAAGTCTTTGTTTACATATATACTACTAATGAACATCATTCAAAATAAAACAATACCATTCATATTAACTTCAAACAGAAAAGTGGTACACTTGAGTACAAATCTTAATATATGTGTGTGTGTGTATTTGTGTATGTATATATATAAACAAAATGCAGGAGACTATAAAACTCTGGAGAGAGAATACATGACTATGGATTGGAAGATTCAATAATGGTAAGATGTCAGTTTTTGCCAACTTAATCCATAGAGCCAATGGAATCTCAAACAAAATAAAAGCAAAATATTCTATAGATACTGACAAATTAATTCCAAAGTCTATATGGAATGACAAACATTCTACATTAGCCAATATAATACTGAAAGAAAAAGTAAAATTGGGGTTTTACCCTATTTGAGACTTGCTATCAATCTATATAGTGCTAAATAGAGAATGGTCTCAGTGAAAGAATAAACATATGAATCTGTGGAATAGAATAGAGATCTTAGAAATAGAATCACAGCAAAGGACAACTGATATGTGATAAAGTAATTAACTGGAGAGAGAATAGCTTTTACAATAAATGGTTTTAAGACAAATGGACAACTGTGCAAAAATTATGTAAATGAATCTAAGCAGAAACTTTAAATTAACACTTTTCACAAAAATTAACTGCAAATGGATTGATAAAATATGTAAAATGCACAAATAAAATTTTTTTTTGATAAAAGTGGAGAATATGTATGAAACCATGAGTTTGGAAATGCATTTTATGCAAAACACCAAAAGCATTATAAATGAAAGTTGTAATTTTTAAGTTAGTCGTCATTGAAATTAATTTTTTTTTGGTCCTGGGAATTGAACTCGACCACTAAGTCACATCACCAGCCCTATTTTGTATTTTATTTAAAGACAGGGTCTCATTGAGTTGCTTAGTTCCTCACCATTGCTGAGGCTGACTCTGAACTCACAATTCCCCTGTCTCAGCCTCCCAAAGTGCTGGGATTACAGTGCCTGGTTTGAAATAAAAAATTTTCACAATGCAAAAGACAATGTTAAGAGAGTGTAAAAATAAATTGCATACTGAAAGAAAATACTTTTAAAATGTATATCTGATAAAGAATTTGAATTGAAAATATATAAACTTTTTCAAAGTCAAAAAATTAGAAATCAATTTTAAAAAGGTACATATTCAGAACAGAACCTAACCAAAAGGGCCATGCCATAACCATATGAAATTATACTCAATCTCATTTGCAATTTGGATATTGCAAAACTGAACAGCAATTATATATCTGTAGACATTCAAATGGCTAAAGTAACAACATCAAAAAGAAAACAACAGCAAAGAATCTAATCATACCAATTGCCTACAAAGTTTCAGAGTTATAGGAATTCTCTTTCATTGCTGGGAAATGCAATGTGGTAAATCCATTTTGGAAAAGAGTTCAGCAGTTTCATACAAAGGTGAACATAGATCTATGTGTCCTTAAGTGTTTACTCAACTGATCTGAATATGCATCTTCACACAAAAACCTGCAAGTGTGTTTATAGCAATTTAATTTATACTCATCAAAATTTGAAGCAAGTAAGATGTCTTTCAAAAGATGAACAAATTAAACTTTAGCACAATCATACAATGAATTTTTATTCAGCAATAAAAATAAATAAGCAATCAAGTTATGTCAAGACACGGATAGAACCTTAAATGTGTGCACTAAGTCAGCCTGTTTGAGGTTCAGGGAGAGGAGAAGATTGTACAGATGGAGTATAGGCAATTTGTTATCTCCGTGAAACTATTCTGTATAATAGCTTAATGATAGAGGCATGATACCTTTAATTTTTCAAAACTCGTAGAAGTTTACAAAACAAAAAGTAAATCTTAACATACACACATTAAAAATTTATCATTTAGGATTTGGGGATTCCAGGAAAGAATAACAAGAATTCTACTGTATGCAAAACTATCAGTGAAGGAGGTAGGGGAAAACGGTGCTGACTAAAGTAACTTTGCACAAATGTGAATTCTGTAAAACTAAGCACAAAAAAGAAAAACTGCATATGATCACTGTTCTCTCACTGATAAAATGTGTCCACTCCACATAGGGATGGATTAATAATTCTAGTAACATGTATACTAGGATATACTAAACATATACTATATGTATACTAGCATAGAACAATTAAGTAAAGAAATGATTGATTATGGGAACCAGATTTCTTGTTATTAAAGAGGGATGTTACAGATGAGCAAGGAAATGAAGCTAGAATGTTCCATGTGGTGAGACAGTGCTAGAGATATGAGTATAACGTCTTTAGCTTATCATAAGACCATTCTTTAAACATGTCAAGCTCATCATAGAAAAATCTAAAAGGCTGCACAGCCCAGAAGATGATTACTAATTGTTTTATGGCTTCTTGAATGGGTTACTGAAACAAATAGAAAAAAAAAGAGGCAAAAATCTAAGAAAATCTTAAGTATGAACTTTGGTCAACAAGAACAAATCAATATTATTTTGTTCACTTTGAAATTACTATATCACTTCTTAGAAGTAAATAATTTTAAACATTGATAATGACTAATATCTTATGAACATTTACTATCTGCCAAGCATTGTACCAATAGCACTATGTATATCACGAATAACTTCCATACTCCCCAAATCGTGACTTCTGGCATTAGCCCTCTAATCACTTCCTCCTCCTGTTCTCCAACACACCTCAGTATTCCAAATCATTTACTCCTTCAGAATTAAATGTGTACATATATTTTATTAACATAGGATAGTGATATTTTAATGTTATATTTATTATATTAGCATTATATATATTATTAATGAATATACTTAATTCCTTTATTAAATGTGCCATACTAATTTAAAATGTTAATAATAGGAAAAGCTGGCATTGAACATCAATGACTCCAGATGTTTTTTTTTCTTTGGTACCGGGGATTGAACTCAGGGGCACTCGACCACTGAGCCACATTCTCTGCCCTATTTTGTGTTTTATGTAGACACAGGGTCTCACTGAGTTGCTTAGCACCTCGTCTCACCATTGCTGAGGCTGGCTTTGAACTGGAAATTCTCCTGTCTCAGCCTCCCAAAGTGCTGAGATTGCAGGCGTGCGCCACCACACCCAGATCAGAAGTTCCTTTCATTGAGGATCGATTCCTATATTCTATGACTCTATGGCACTGTGTTATCCTAAAAAAAAATAGTGGGAAAATAAAACATCACCTCCCTGAATTTCCCTTTCCATTCAGAAAACACCAGCTTAGTTAAGGAACAAAGAAAACAGATCTGGAGTGGAATGTCCAGATAGGTATTATCTTGAAGGACACTGTGTTTTCTCATGTACCTTACAAATTAGGGCCAATTAATGTCTGTGAAAAGCTAATTTTTTACAAGTATTCCAGGATAACAGTTCCTTGAGATTCTGGTCATACAATGAAACAAAGAAAGCTAAGTTGATGCTGCTTATATAACAACTTGCCCTCCCTCTGATCTCTGGTGTGAACCAGAGTCCTGTGGAGAGGAAATGATCATCCAGGTGCCTACTCCTGGACAAAATGTGGATGTGGATAGAGGTGCTACTTTTCAGTGAGGTACTGGAGGCACTGTGTACAGTAGAGGTACACCTGTCCAGTCTGTTACCACTGGACTTTCTGGCAAAGTGCCTGTATAGATTATCACCAGTGGACCTTCTGGTGAAACACCTGTCCAGCCTATTGCCCACAGGACTTCTCCTGTAAGCATTTCTCATTAAATCTATATCTTATATCCCATCTCTGGGCTCTTCCTTGGTCTCTTGGAAATCTATCTCATGGCCCTAGCACAGATTAGTAAATGAGACAGGCATATCTTATACCTGGTACTTCTGTGTACTATCTTTTTGTAATTTTTCTGTTAGTTTTAACTATTCTTGACTAAAATGTTTATTTAAAAATATACATATATAATATGTGATATTCAGACTCAACAGTAAATTAGATTTAGGTGAAGACATAGCTAGTAAATGGTATGTTTTAAGGAATGATAATGCATTTAAGTAGTAGGAAAAGAATTGCAAGTTATGTAACAGACATTGGCTGAAACATCCTGTTTAAGGATGGACTTAGATCCAAATACTGGGAATGACTTCAGAAGTTAGACTGCAGCTGTCATTTTTTCAGAGTTCCCATCAGATAGCTGCCATGCTCAAGGTCTTTCTGAGATGACCATGTTCAAAGACTCATTGCCATTGTGGTCTATCTTTACCCAACACAGGACAACTCTGATGGGTCCTATTAGCTCTGAACTCATTCTCATTGGCCAGTGCTCACATCCGGCCTATATTGCAGTTCATTTCTGTGTAATCCTGCTTCTCTTATCCCCTCTGCAAGGACAAAGTTCAGAGCTACTTTTACATAAATATTTTAACATTGAGCATTTACCTCAGAGAATGTTTTCCAGAAAACCCAACATATGGAAAGGGATATGAATATAACAAAAAACAAATTAAAAAACCATATTATTTGGTTTTAGAGATGTCTATTAAAAATTCAAGAATAATAGCAGCTAAAAGGGACATTGCATCTGTAAAAATTGGGCCATCTTATGAAGAAAGAGTACACACAAGTGACATAAGGAAGATAGTACAAAGAGCTGAAGAAAGCAGTTAAGATGGAAACTTTGTAAATATGAACACAAACTTTAGAAATATTCATACGTTAAATGTTTAAAATAGAGGAATAGAAGTTTGTTCTTCAAGATCAAAGCTAGGCACCACAGGGAATTTCATGAGCAGAGATTTTAGAAAAGTGAGAGAAGAAAACATCCAAGGCAAAGTAAAAGCAATTTTTCTTTTTTTTTTCTTTCATATTTTCTTTTCTATTCTCTTCTCCTTCCTTTTTTTTCTCTTTTTTTCTTTCTTTTATTTATTCATCATTTGGTACTGTATAATTTCTAAACACTTTAAGGAGAAGTAAAGTCATAATATATAGCAACTCTTAATTTATTAATAATCTTTTTACAGTCTAGTTAAGAGGACTAAATAGAGGGATATAGTAGGGTCTATTGAGATAAGAAAGCATGCATTTCATGATTAAACTGAGAGATTCACAGGAAGATTTCCACTGTTTTTGAAAAGTAAGCTTTTAAGTAGGGTATTTCCAGATATGATTGGGAGGAATGAAAATGACATGAATTACAAGTGTGGCAGTAATTTATACACAAGAGTAATAGTATTCATAAGGGAAAATGAAAGAAGAAGAGGGGTATAGACCAGGAGTAGGGAGAGGTAAAATTCTAATTTAGTAAAGTAATTGGTGAAAGTAGACTTTTTCCCAGTGAATACAATTGTTGGGTTGAGATGTGATTATTTTCTTCAATGAACCTCAGATGAAAATCATCCAGAACTCATGCTCTTGCTGCAGGACAATTATTTCAGAAAATTACTTAACTATTCAGGAGAATATAAGTTATTAGGTGAGACAGATTTGTTATTTGAGTTTTTAAAATTTATGACATTTTCACAAAATGCCAATAGTTTTCATGGTAAAACTAGAATATCCCATTTTTTCCAAAACAAGTGACAGTAAATAAAATGTCACTTTTTCATCTATTTGGATTATGTCCTAATATTTTCCATCAATGCTAGGCTGTGGGAGATATAAATTCCAATGAATTGTTATTCATCACATACTACCTAATAAGGAATGCAAAGAGCATTTATTTTCTAGCACCATAATAATTTTAATACCTCTAAGATGTTTTATTCCACATTGTTAGAAATAAATTTGATGGGTTCACCATAGCATTCCAAAATTATGTGTTGTGAATGAGAACATTAAGTATTTGCCAAAAAGAGATTTCTTATGGTATTTTTAACCTTTCTTTTGTTCATTGTGCACGATGTGTATGTCTTTTCCACATTGTTGATTGATGGTTGTAATTCTATTCTAAATGTGCCATTTTTTATTCCAAACATATAAGTCAATATTAAAAGGAAGTACCTTCTAATAAAATTTATTTTCAGAGTCAGTTTTTAGGATATAATTCACTTAAGTGGAATATCAGGTTTGGAAAATATCCTGAAGTTTACATAACTGAATATTTGATGAGACTTTTTCCTCTATCTTCCAAAAGTGGCTATTCAAATTATGTGAAAAAAATCATTATTCACAACTCATTTCTTACTGATTATCATAAATATTTTAGCCATTTTGAAAAATAAAAAATATGGCTGTCAGTATTGAATAAATTTCATGATTTAAATATCTTTTGTGGTTTTCATATGCTAATGGTTTTGGAGATGTATAAACTTGGATCACATTCTTTCTTGTCAATTGCTTCTGTATTTAATGATATTTACTGCAGCAAATGAATATCTGAACATGATCTTGTTTTTATTCCTCTGTAATTAACTTCTT
>PVHX01027926.1:0-18775 GCA_004024805.1 Geosciurus inauris | reverse complement strand
CCGCTGCCTCCCGGTGGCCCTGTGCTCACACACGCAAGCGAGACTCTTGCATGGGGCGGTATGCCGCAGAGAGCTGCCAAGAAACTGGTTGGAAGATGGCACCCCGCTACTTCCAGTCTCGGTCTCGGAGAGCCTGAGCCCTGGGCCGAGGCCCGGGCTGCAACTGCGTTTCTCTGGCCGGCGCCGAAGCCATGCCTCCTGGCTACCGCTGCCTCCCGGTGATCCTGTACTCACACACACAGGAGGGAAATTCCTGCGTGGGATGTTGAGCTGCAGAATGATGCCAGGATGCTGGCTGGAAAACGGCGCCTCCACCACTTCCAGCCTTGGTCCCTGAGAGCCTAGCGCAGAGTGGACTGTCTAGGCCGCCATCTTGGAACCGCCCCCTATTTCCTTTCTTTTCCATATCCTGCTACTTTGTGCTTGTTTATTGTAGGTAACTTAAAAAATGAATCCATAGATTATAGGATATTGAACTGAATCAGGACATAACCAGAGGAAAATGGACATCACTCACAGATCCTGGTCTTGGAATGGAAACAGTAAATAAGAATGAGACTATTTTTTATAATATTAGGATAAAGGATGAACACATTTTCAGTTCTACAGGGATTGCCATTTGCATTATGTTATTTTTTTTTAAGAAGTGTTAAGTGTAGAATAATGTTGGTGTAGGACAGACTAAGGGATGGACTTCACTGAACAAATCATTCTTTGTGATTTCCCCATTTCTGAGCCCTCATCATAAGTTTAGGGGATTCCTATCCTTATAACGCAGAGCCAGCCTCAATATCGAAACTGAAAATACCAGGCATTTGCTTGCTACTGAGGCATGGTCAGCATCTCCAGACTGCGGTGACAGGAAGACTGAAGTATCTCATAGATCCACTCTGGTGAGTCTGGAGGTGGAGTTGCAGTTGCCTGCAGCTTCCATTGGTAGATGGGTAGAAATTCGGTGACAGCAGAGTACCCAGCACTGTCATGAAAAGTTGTACTGACTGTGCCTAGTGATGGTGGCAGTAGCATTTAAAAAAAACATGTTATGTTAAGTATTTAGGGTATTTTAGTTTCTTGGCTGTTGTAGTCTCCAAGTTTGTTCTCTTGCCTCACAAACATCCTATAAGCTACCCCAATTATTTTATATACATTCTTTTTCTGCTTTGTTAGCCAGAGTTTGCATCTCACATTGCAATTAAATGTGCTAATAGAAATTGACTAATTTTATTAAATATATAAATAATAAAGTGAAAAATATTGCCTAGTAAACAGAATTAAAAGATGAATATGTAACAAATTGGAGAAAAAAGATAAGAAAATTGGAAATCAGACCAGGAGAACTAATATCCAACCAAGGGTAGTTCCAGAAAGAGATAACCAAGAAAACAGGAAGAAATTACCAAGAAGTAATATAAAATAACTTCCCTCCTTTGAAGGCTGAGGATTCTACACTGAAAGGGTGTATTAATTTTCCAGATCAACATATGCAAAAAATGCCAATATTAACATATAATTACTTTGAAATTTCAGAAAAGAGGAGATGAAGAGAAAAATTCAGGTCACAAAGAATGGAAATTCAAATGGCTAGAATAAAAGATTCTAGAAGGCAGTAGAGAAATATCTCAAAACTCTAAGGGCAAATGACTTTAACTTAGAAATAACTTTAACTAGAAACTTTATCTTAGGTTTCTATTCTCAATCAATCAATTAAGATTCATGAGAAGTCCATGTATCCATTTTCAGGAAGTTACTGGAGAATGTGGTTCAGCAAATTGATCAAGCAAAACAAAAGAGAAAGACATGATACCCAGGAATCTGGGGATCTAGTACAGGAGAAAAGTGAAGGGAAGTTTCAGAATTAATAGCTAAGCACCAGGGCTGGCAAGCTGTTACAGCTGAATCCAGTTCTGATTAGAGCCAGATGGACAGCTTCATCCTCAAGGAGAAAACAAAACAATTAAATGGCTCCATAGCATTTGAATTGGATGATTATGGACAGGCACATATCAAATCAGTCGAAGTGTTTGTGAAAACATAGAATGGGCATATAGAAATCTAAGCAATGATAAATTAAGCAATCATGACCTTTTAAAATAACATTTATTTTTATTTTTATTTAAAAAATTTTTCCCAGAACAGTTTTATTTAAACTTTCCTCAGTTGGCTATCTAATGAAAACAATGTTTCTATAGATAAATTTTCTTGTATTTGCATCAGGATGTTTCCCAGTATTGAATAATGAAATCTATACTACAGAATAAAAAGCATTAAAATTGTTTAACATGTGTTAGAATGACCACATTTTAAGGAAACCCAGAAAGTTTTAATTGGAAATTTAATCAGAGTAAGCTGTTTGACTTAAAAGTAAACAGTATTCACATAATTTAAAAGGTAAACATTGATTTAGTAAAAATAAAGTTGTGACATAAAGGGAAGTGGAGGAAAGAAAAGTGGTAGGAGATTGAGGGTGTGATAGAACTAAATCTTAAGGGAAGTCACTAGATAATGTATAAAATAGATAAGTCAAGAAATAAATGCATGGTGACATTATTTATAGAAATGAAATTGAATTTCAGAAGACATTAAACATGTTGCAGTAATTGCCCTTGAGTTGTCAGAGTAGGGCATAGCAGAGGACAGCTTTAAGTCTTTTAGTTTTATTTGATTTATTGTCTGTAGAAAATTATAAATGGTCTTGCATCATGCTCGCTAACTTAAATGAAACAATTGTGTGTACTTGGCCAGAGAAAGATAAAAAATTGGTTTATCTGTCCCATTGTACAAGCCCACCCCAACTTTAGCTTCCTCCTTCCCCCCTCTTTCCTTCTCGCTCAAATAGGACTTTCCCTTGCATTGGGTAAAGGGAGATCTCAGCTAAAGGACAGAGATTAAAATTATTTTTTATTTGCTTTGGAGCTTCTCAGTCTTTATTTCTTGACTATTGAAGTATTATTAACAAATAATTTCAATTTAACTTGAACATTGCATTACTCATTAATTTTATAACCTAAACCCAAACCATAAGTTGTTGAAATAAAAGACAATAAATATTCATCTTCATAATAATAGTTAAATATTATTGAACTCTTGCTATGTGCTAGTTATGTTCTAGGGGTTTTGTGTATTCCACCTCATTTATTCCTCAAAAAAACCTTACGTAGTAGGACTATCATCACTCTTACTTTTAGTGGAAAGTGATGCCTAATATTGTCCTTGGATTGTGGGTGACAAGATTCCATGTTCTTTACTGCTGATACCCAGTAACTTGAGTAGGTACATTTTTGTGGGATTCCCAACCAGCTAATATACTGTACAAGTCTGATGTTCATGAACACTGTTTTCTATTTGTGAGACATTTTCTGCAATAGTAAGTGGAGCAGCAGCAGATTTGGGAGCTGGGATGCCTTTCTGAAAAATGTGTGCTGGGCTTCAGCTTTTTCATGGACTCATTTAAATTATGCTGCAATCTTGGCATGAATGCTGCCATTCTTTTTCCTTCTGAATCTGTGGAAGGCAGAACTGATTCTCACAATACTCTGTGAGTCTGGATGGAGCTTCAGGGCTTATTTAATACAGCACTCTAAGAGACAGCCACTCTCATCAAACAGTGTCGACCCTCCATGTGATCTCTGTTGTCTTCCTTAGTTTGAGGTCCTTTATTAAATGCAATCTTTGAATCTAAACATTAGCATTCCAGTGAGATTTGGCTTCCTCCCACTGTTAGAAAACAGTATAATTACAAAGTACATTCACATATATTGTTTAATTAGCTATCATTTATTAAATACTTATCACATAGGAGACACTCTAAAATATACAAACTTTAATCTTCCAAGGTGAACATTGTTTTGCCCACTTTAGTGATAGGGAAATAAGCTCAGAGAAGTGAAATGGCTTGCATACGTTACCAGTTGGTAAATGGCAGAACTTGAGTTAGAGTTTGGATTTCTTACAGATCAAGTTCTCAGTTTCTTTCAAACACTGTAGGTGCCTCATATTTTCAACCATTGGAATAATTTTCAGTCCTTTAGTCAGATGCCTGTTGGAATGTTGTTGCTCAGTAGGAATTTCACCTCTTTCCACGCTTGTAGCCCCTCCGTAGTGTGTTTGTGTGTGTGTGTGTGGGTACACAATATCCACTTCTTTTAGGTTCTTGAAACCTGTCTAGATCTCCTTTTTGGCCAACCATAGAGTTTAATAACTGTGAAAGCATAATTATTTACCATATGAAACCCAGTTTTGTTTCCTCTTGGAAAGATGTGTGTCTGTGTATATATATATATATATATATATATATATATATATATATATATGTATGTAATATATGTGTATATATGTAACATACATATATATATATGGAAAAATAAATTCCCAGCAATGATTTTGCTGACAGCTGCCAAGTATAACTAAAGGGTATATAGATGCCTAACCTTATATTAACAAAGAATCAAGGTAAATAAACATGCAGGCAGTCTTTCTTTAATTTTCTGGACTGCTTCTTTGCCATATTATATCTGAAACATTTGAATCCTTACTTGAAAGGTATGTTTTAAAATGGAAACATGGTTATTATATCTAATTCTCTGTCTCTCACCTCTAGATCTTCTAGTCAAAGTTAGATTTCAGGCACTTACTCCTATTGAAATTGTAATTCTCATTTTTTTCTTTCTTTCTTATTTTCTGCAAGTAGAACTCATCACAATACATTTTATTGCTTTCAAATAAAAATGTCTTTCTAAGGCAGGAACCTAAATATTAGAAGCAGTTATCTTAGGATGGAGGTGTGGGAATTAAGCATAACTATTAACTTTTTCTTTGTGCTTTCCTGTATTTTATTATTAGGAAGAAAGTTACATTAAAATGTATTTTTTCAGTGATCTCTCCAATAGCTTTTATAATGAAGATGAATATCTCCACATAAATATTTATGTGTAGTTTATATGTGATTCCATATTTTTATATTAAGCAAGCAGACATACAATGAAATGAAGAGCAAAAATCAGATGAATTTTCAAGTCCAAGCAGGTATGTTTGGAGATATTTTTATTTGCGAATCTTATTTGAATTACAGCTATAACTGCCAGTAAGAGTTATTTCCTTAGGGCAGTTTAGAAAATTTCAAGAAGCACTAAGTGTAAGAAGTGCTCAAGTCATATCTTGTAGGAATGTTCTAAAGAGGATTTCTGTACCAAGAGGAGAGGGAATGACAATCTCTGAGATCCTTTTCAAGTCTAAGCCTTTCTAAAGGCCTTATGGTAGGTAAAGCCTTTAAGAAAAAGCAAGGGGAAGGTTAGATCTCTAGTCTTGAGTTGGTTGCACCTCAAGAAAGATCATTTGTGTTCACTAGCATCTATTTATACAGCAGCTTTCTTTTCTTCTATACATGATCACTCATAAATGAAGTGACGCTCGTCAAGGGCAAAATATCTCTTTTCCAGTCACTGCAAAAAGTTAACCACAGTTCCACATGTCCAAGACATACATCAACTCTCCAGATGATGATTATGGAGCTCACACCTGGTGTTTAAATTTTATATTCTTATCCCAAAATGGTTTTTGCTCTTCAGGCCATGCCCCTTCTTTGTATATCCTTAGAGCACAGAAAAGCAGGAGTGCTTATGTGGATGGATTCTCTACATCCACCTAGGCTCTGCAATTCTGGGGAGGACTCAGGACTCAGCATATGGTCACATCCATGCTATGATTTATTGCAGTGAAGGAAAATTAGCAAAGGTGCATGAAGCCAAGTCCAGGGGAAAGCAAGACACAAGTCTCCAGGAGTCCTTTTCTAGTGTAGTCACATAGGATGGCTTTCGATCCCCTAGCCACATGTTGTGACAACACATGTAAACCATTGCCAATCAAGGAAGCCCCTCAAAGACTCAGTGGTTAGGTGTTTGTTTTTTATTTTTATTTTTTTTTACTGGAATGTAGGGGTATGCCCCCTCTGTTTGCCTTTGCCTGGCATGTACCCAAATCCTAGGATCCCAGAAGAAAAGCAAGCGTTCAGCATAAACCATGTTGTTTGCACAAACTGTTTAGGCACAATGAGTCAATCTTATCAGTTGATGGTGAAAACCTTCCAAAATCTCAGCTAGGTGTGGTGGCTCACGCTTGTAGTCCCCGCACTTTGGGAGGCTGAAACAGGAGAATCACGAGTTCAAAGCCAGCCTCAGCATTGGTGAGGCTCTAAGCAACTCAGTGAGACCCTGTCTCTACATAAAACACAAAATAGGGCTGGGGATGTGGCTCAGGGGTTGAGTGCCCCTGAGTTCAATCCCTGGTACCAAAAAAAAAAAAAAAAATCTTCCAAAATCTGTTTCCAGATGTCAATCAAAGTCCCACATTGTAAGCAGGGCTTTCTTAGGATAGCAGGTTAGTCCTGCTATATTAACTCTCCTCTTTCTTTTCGCCACATGGTACTTCACAATTTTTATTTTTAAAGATCTCAGATTGCCAGCAGAGAAGGGGACTCTGATGCTTCTTTGATAGTTTTTGGGGAGATCCTCACCATTGTACAAACTTCCCTTCCTTTCAACACCAGAAGAAATAAGAATTACAGGGACAGAATCAGTAGGAGGATTTAAAATAAAAAGAATCCTTCACATAGGGTCAAATAAGTAGAGGCTTGTCCACCTGGGCATTAAACTTGGCCCAAGTAAATAGGCATAAAAGAGATCCCTCACCACAACCCAACATCTGCCTTAAGTATGTGTTGGAGCAGGAAAATAAACACGTGCAAGAGCCCCAGTAAGCACTTAGAGGCATCCTGGCTAACTGACAGAGGCTAAATGCTGACTTCAGGTTTAATACACGGTCATCACATTAAACAGTGTTTACTTGCCAGCATCCTATTGTGTCTGGCTGTTATAGCTCCCTGATGTTTTCCCCTCCTCACCTGAATGCCCTATCCAGCCATCCTGTCAGCCCTTTCAACTGTCTTCTAGATACAGCGGGTCCTTGTCTATCTCTGAAGCTACCATCACTCTGGTATAGAGTGGACACAGTTTCCTTCCTCTGTTGCTTACTGGTGTTCCTTGGTAAAAGATGGCTTTACTGATAATGCAGTAAGGAACGAGTGGTGGGAGGAAGAAAATTTGATGGAAGTGACACTTGTGATGAAAGATTGGCAAATAGGTGGCCAGTCCCCTAGTTCATATTCCTGGTCCCCTGACACACAGAGAGCTTGGCATTGTTTCTTGTTGTGTCTGATATGGCTTTGAGAAGCCTTCGCAATTCCTTAAAACTGACACATAGGGGAGGGTTGAGGGTGTAGCTCTGCAGTAGAGCACTTGTCTAGCATGTGTGGGGCCCTAGGTTTGATTCCCAGCAACACCAGAGAAAACAAACATATAAATGGAAGCCTACTTGTTCTTGGAATGAATCTCTTTTAATGTCATTTTTATTTATAAAATGCTTTCTCATAAATTTATAAGTAAAAGTGGACTAAGCAGGATGGCTCTGTACAGTGTTTACCCAGCAATACTGTGAAATAGGTGATGTTTCAGGTGAAATAGGGGTTAAAAAGTTATTTTAAGAGTTATAATTTATTTTAATGTGAATTAGGACAATTAGCTAACACATCAAATTCATTTGTGAAAATGAAATGAAATTTATATTTGTGCTATATTTTTTAAAGGGAAAGGAACACAATGAGAGGACATTTAGTAAATAATAGTTCACATATGCACAAATCCCCTGTGTGGTACACAGTTTGCTGAATTGCAAAGTGTTAGCACAGTGCAGTCAGACAGCTCTAATTCAAGTCCTTGCTTTGGCACTTCCTGAGCATGTGAATTTGGGAAAGATAGTCTTTATGGGTCTTTGCCTTCTTACTGGAGGGCAGAAAATATCACCCAGATCCCATGTTTTTGTTGGGAGTAGAAGTAAAATATGTCAAGTTCCTAGCATTGTGGCTAACAAGAGCAGACCCTTTGTGACGAGAATCTGAGAGTTCCCTTTGTGTGAAGCTTGTTCTAGGGCTTCACATGTATTTACCCAGTCCTCCAGATAGACCTCTTGAGAGAGCTCCTGATAGCAGCTCCTTTTTGTCAGTGAAGAAAGTGAGACACAGAGATACTAAGGTAAACGCAAGTCACACTGTCAGTACTGGTGGAAGGGAGATTTGAACCCAGGTGGTCTCACGCTGCAACTCTCAGCTAATTAATATTCTAACATTTTAGGTACAATCTGCATCATATATATAACTTCATCCCTCAGGGGCTTTCTCTAGGGGTACCAAGGCAAACACTTGCCAAAAAGGAACCCAGCAGGACTTAGTCTGGCTGGGAGTGGATGAGACAGGTAGGGGAGGAAAAAGGGGTAGGCTAGTGACTGTTAGTTATGGGGAAAGAGGCTTGGGTTTTCTTTGGTAGCAATGGGGACCAATCATGGGCATCAATGCATTCAAATCCTCTTTTAGGTGATAGACATGGGAGGGGGGAATGATGTGGCCAAATCTTCAATGAGCTTCTAGTCTAGTAGGGAAGCAGTTGGCTAAGAATTCATTGAAAAAGAAATAGCTGGTATGAGAGGAGTGCACAGGAAGTGTAGTGGAGATGAGGGAGAGGGTCAGTTCTGCTCAGGCAGGCAGGGGCAGAGAAGGCTTCATAAAGAAATCACGCAAGTCGATGTTTACTGGATTCACAGGGGGCTTTCAGCAGACTGCCATGCATGGCCAAAGTTGTGCATTTCATGTAATCGTTCATTGCAACAGCCCAGGAAAATAAGGGCCTGACCCTGAGTGGTGGTGGTGAGAATGGAATAGAGGCAGCTGGAGGAGAAAACATCAGGTGAGCACAGGTCAAGGCTAGGGAGAACAATCACTTGAAGCTGCACAGCTGGAGGGCAACTGTCAGGGACAATTCATGAAAGAAGAGAAGGAATTTTTTTCCTTGAAGTACCTCTGAGTCTTAGAGGTGCAGATAAAAGACTACAGGAAAGAGACATCAGGTTTTATAAGATTTCTCTTTAGAAGGACTCTATTAAAAGCTGTCTACTAATAAAGAGAGAGAGGGGACATTTCTGACTTTCCTCCATTATCTCAGTTTAGTTTATTAGCCTTACATTTGTCACTGCTCAGGGGATATAGGTGAAGTGTGGTTTACAGAGGGTGGGGCACCATTGCAGCATTAAGCCCTGGGCTGGCAGGACATAGTCTCTGTGGTTTGCTTGCATCTTGATTCGCTTTCCTGAAGAGAAGAGAAAAGGTGTTGTTCCAGTAGTGGACAAGAAACTTTTAAGAATCTTCTGTATTCCTTTAACTTTCATTTGACAAATGTTTGTTGAGCACTTACTATGTGATAGTTTTTAATTCTTGAGGTTGAAAATGCTATAAGGAATTAAACGGGCCCTCTTCTCCTGAGACTTACCTTATGGAGGCAGGGAGCTTGTAAGTAAATATGTAAAGGAGTGAGCTATATAAACACCCCCCCCCCCAAAAAAAAAGGATCCAGGGCAATGGGACAGTAACCAACTAGACTGAGTGAAAGAAAGCCTTTGCAGAAAGTCATAGATTGTTCTTCTGGACAATCATCTCTTACTGCCATATCCTTGAATTTCAGGAACAGCCTTCTGAATTTCGTAGTTACTAAGTGAGCAAATAACATTTACAGGTCCCCTATATTGCTTGGCATAATCTTACGCCTGATGTATAATGTGAGTTAGCCTTGAAGAGGCTATGGGAGTTTTTAAAGCCTTCGATATGAATACATGACCAGTGTAACTCCACATCATGTACAACCACAGGAATAGGAAGTTATACTCCATGTATGTATAATATGTCAAAATACGCTCTACTGTCATGTATAACTAAAAAGAACAAAAAGAAAAGTAAACGCCTTCACTCAAATGTTCTGGGAGGCGATTGCCATCTAGTGGCAAGGTGAGAGAGTACATCTATTAGCTTGCAAAGAGGGAAATTACGCAAGGTAACTGGGCCCTTTGCTCCCTTCAATCCTTGCTATGAAATTACTTTTCTGAAAATTTGCCAACTCCATACACTTGCAGAAATAGAAACTGGAAAATTAAGCCAAAACAACTTCTGTTACAGTTTTTCTCCCCCGATGGAAATCTCACATGTCCACATTTAATTTTCACAACAACTGTAAGCTGGACGTTTTAAAAAATTTATTTTTAAGTGATACATAAAACATAAAAATTGTACATATTAGTGGGGTACCATGTGATATTTTGGTACATGTATACATTGTACACCATTGAAATCAGGTTAAATGTGTTTATCTCCTCAAATATGTTTTAATTTCTTTATGGTAAAAACTTTCAAAATGCTTTCTTCTAGCTTTTTGAAATGTACAATACATATTGTCATCTGTCAGCCTACAATGCAATACCACACCAGAGCTTTTTGCCCCTATCTAACTGTAACCTGGAGCCAGTTGGTCAGCCTTCCCTATCCCTCCTTGCACCCACTCTCCGCAGCCTCTGGTAACCACCATTCTACTCCCAACTTCTGTGAGATCAACTTTTTTAGATTCCATATATGAGAGAGATCATGTGGTACATGTCTTTCTGCTCCTGGCTTAAATCTCCTGACATAATGATCTCTAGTTCTCTCCAAGTTGTTGCAAATGACAGGATTTCATTCCTTTTATGACTGAATAGTATTCCATTGTGTATATATACCATATTTTCTTTACACATTCATCTGTGGATGAGCATCGTTTTAGTAGCTTTTTGCTGCTGTGACTAAGAGACCTGACAAGAATAATTAGAGGAAGATAAGTTTATTTGGGGGCTCAGGATTTTAGAGGTCTCAGTCCATCAGGATCAACTTCATTGTTTGGAGCTGAGCTGCGGCAGAATGTCATGGTGGTAGAGAGTAGCGGAGGAAAGCAGCTCAAGACATGGCCACCAGGAAGCAAAGAGACGTCTCCTCTCACCAAAGACAAATATATACTACAAAGGCACACCCCCCAAGGACCCTCCCCCCCCCGCCCCCCCTTCCTGCTCTGGCTGCACTTTACTTGCCTACAGGTACCTCCAGTTAATCCCTATCAGGGAATTAATGCACTGATTAGGTTAATGCTCTCATAACCTAATAATTTCACCTCTAAATTTTCTTGCATTGACTCACATATGAGCTTTTGGGGAGACACCTCGTATCTAAACAGGCACTTAGGCTGTTTCTATTTCTTGGCTGTTGTAAATAGTACTGCAATGAACACGGGAATGCAGATGTGTCTTTGACGCACTTTGTTTCCTTAGGATACATACCTATAGTGGAATTGCTGGATCATATGGTAGTTTTTAATTTTGTAAGATACCTCCATATTGTTTTCCATAATGGTGGTACTAATTTACATTCCTACCAACAGTGTGCTATTTGATGACTTTTTTTCTTTTCTAATTTGGATGTGCTTTGTTTTTTCTCTTGCCTGATTGCTCTGGCTAGGGATTCTAGAACTATGTTGGATAAAAGTGGTGAAAACTATGAGCATCCTTGTCTTGTTCCAGATCTTAAAGAGAAAGCTTTCAGTGTTTCCCATTAAGTATAGCTGTTGGTTTATTATAAATGGCCTTTATTGTGTTGAGGTACATCCGTCTATGCCTAATTCATTCAGTGTTTTTATCACAAATGGATGTTGAATTTTATCAAATGCCTTCTTCACTGCGTCTATTGAGACGACCACATGGTTTTTCTTTTTTGTTCTGTTGATGTGGTGTATCATGTTTATCAACTATATTTTGACCTATTCTTTCATCCCTAGGATGAATCCTACCTGATCATGCTGAACAATCTTTTTAGTGTGCCATTGGATGTGGTCTGCTTGTATTTTGTTGAGGATTTTTTGTGTCTGTGTTCATCAAGGATACTGGCCTGTTTTCTTTTTGTTGTTGTTGTGTCCTTATCTAGTTTTGGGTCAGGGTAATGCTGGCTTCATAGAATGTATTGGGAAAAATTTCCTCATTGTGTTTTTTGGCATAACTTAAGGAGAATTGGTATTAGTTCTTTAAATGTTTGACAGAATTCAGCAGTGAAACCATCTGGTCCTGGGCTTTCTGTGCTGCAAGGACTTTTGTTACTAATTCAGTCTCATTACTTGTTTGTTAAAGTTTTCTACTCCTTCAAGATTCAGTCTGGATAAGGTGTATGGGCTTAGAAATTTGCCCATGTCCTCTAGTTCATCAAATTTGCTGGTATGTAGTTGTTCATAACTCTAATGCTGTTTTCTATTTCCGTGGTTTCAGTAGTAATATCTCTTTTTCATCCCTTTGAGTCTTCTCTCTCTTTTTCTTGCAGATTTTATTCTATTTTGTCCTTTTTTTTGCAGCGTTGGGGATAGAATCCAGGGCCTCGTGCATGCTAAGCGAGCCACTGTGCTACACTCCCAGCCTTTCCCTCTCTTTTTCTTAATTAGTCTAGCTAAGGGTTTGTCTATTGTCTTGATCTTTTTAAACAACTAGCTCTTTATTTCACTGATGTTCTGTATTGACTTTTTGGTCTCCATTTCATTTATTTCTGCTTTGATCTTTATGATTTATTTCCTACTACTAATTTTGGGTTTAGTTTATTCTGGTTTTCCTATTTCCTTGAGTTGCAGTGATAGGTTTTATAATGGAGATCTTTCTACTTCTTCGATGTGGGCAATGATTACTATAGACTTCTATCTTAGTACTTCTTTTGCTGTATCCTACAGATTTTGGTATGTTGTGTCTCCATTTTCATTTGTTTCTAGAAATTTTAGAACTTACTTCTTGGTTCATTTCTTGATCTATTGATTGTTCAAAAGTAAGTTGTTTGGTATTGAATTTCTATTTTACCACATTGAGGTCAGAAAATATGCTCGATATGAATTGTTCTTAAAAAACGTGTTGAAACTTGTTTTGTGGCCTATCATATGGTCCATTCTGGGGAATGTTTTCATGTTGATGATAAAATGTGTATTTGGCAGCTGTTGCAAGCAATGTTCTGTAGATGTCTGTTAGGTCCATTTGGTCTAGTGTGCAATTTAGCTCTGCTGTGTCTTTGTTGATTTTCCATCTTGACTATCTGCACCTTGCTGAAAGTGAGGTATTATAGGTTCCCAAGTATCATTGTACTGGAATCTATCCCTTTAGATCTATTAATGTTTGTTTTATATATTTGGGTGTTCCAGTGTTGGGGACATATATATTTAGAATTCCTATCTCCTCTTGCTGAACTGGCCTTTTTATCATTATAGTGAAATTCTTATCTCTTTCTTCTACTTTTGACTTAAAGTCTATTTTATATGATATATATATGGCTAATTCTGTTTTCTTTTGCACTCCATGTGCATGTAAAGTTTATTCCATCCCTTCACTGTCAGTGTCTATGTGAAGTGAAGAGTTTTTCCTAGGCAACATATGGCTGGGTGTTTTTTTTCCAAACCATTTAGACATTTTAAGCCTTTTAATTGGAAAATTTAATCCATTTGCATGCAAGGTAATTATTAATAGATATGGGCTTACTAAAATCATTATGTAACTTGTTTTCTAGTTTTGTGGTATTTCCTTTCTTTATTTCTCCTTACAGTCTTCCTTCAAGGCTAAGGGATTTACTCTAGTAGTATATTTGGATTTCTTGCTTATTATTTTTGGTTTGTCTATTACAGATTTTCTTTGTTATTGTCATTTGGCTTGCAAAAACACCTTTGATTGTACCAAACTATTTTGAAATGATAGCAACTTAACAGTCACAAAGACAAGAACAGAAACAAAGAAAGTATACTAATGTAAGAATTCTACACTTGCACTCTTTTTCCCACATTTGGAATCTTTGGTAACCCATTTTGCATCTTCCTATATTGCCTAACTAGTAACATATTCTTTTGTTTCTTTGATTTATCCTGGTATTGATGCCTTTTATCATGTTTTTAATTTTACAAGTGTATTTTTCAGCTCAACATTTTGTTTAATTTTTAAAAATTGCTTCCATCTATTTGTTATGTTTCTGTTAGTATATTCAAACATATCTCTGTGTTTTCTTCAAGATTATTGAGTTTCCTTAAAGAGCTATAGTGAATTTTCTAAGAGTTATCCAATATTGATATTATTTGATCAATTTCTGGCACCTTATTAGGTGAGATTGTAGTTTTCTGAAAGTTGTTGATGTTTGTTGATGTGTAATGTCATTTAGCATTGGAGGATTAGATATTTATTCTAGTCTTCTTAATCTGACATTTTGCTTGTCTTTTCAGAAACTCTAACTCTGCTTTTTGTCTCTAAACCCGTAGTCACTTCCACTAGATCATCACTGTATGGCATCAAGGTCCAGTTTTGCTGGAAGTCTGCTGTTGGGATGTCATCAATGTTTCAGTAGCAGAATGCAATCCACATCTGGGTTTGTCCCAAATACACTATTGGTGTATTATTCCAGAAGAACTAAGAGAGTATCTAGAAAGAATAATCTGTCCCCACAAGCCTCTCCCTGGGACCTGGGTAGGCCCAGTTGCTTGATTGACAATTACTGGCCAGTGGTCAAGCATATTGGGATTCACCTGGTTCTGGGCAGTCAATATGATGGACCAGCCCTGGGCTCCTATGTCATATCTGTGGTCATCAGTGCCACCAAGCTATGTCATATTCTGAGCCCAGTGTCTGCTAAAATCAGTTAAATACTGAGGTGGAACCAAGAGCTATATGGCTATGGGCTGCCAATTCCTGAGGTGAACTCATGACCCAAGACTGTTGAAACCAATTATTGGTGATGCTAGCTGGACTAGAAATACAATAGACTGGGGATGCCACTGGAGATATTTCAGAGGCTGTGTCAGCAGGCTGGCCTGGGGCTGGGGGGTATTAGAATTTTCCCAGTGTTAAGTCTTCTGCTTACTACCTTGTCCTACCCCCATAAAATGGAGTCTTGTACACACTGTTCTGCCTGCGGCTGGTGTAGTGTTGGTGAAAGCAGTTCTTTGGGTACCTAGGCTGATGCTAAAAGCCAGATGGTGCCTGAATCTCACAGCTATGGGGACCTGCACAGTCTCAATTGTGCACTAAAGCTCATACTGTTCAAAATGCCGGTTCCATTGTGGTACAGTTTTCTGCCTGATGCAGGAGCAGTTCTTGGACCCTGTCTGGGAGCACAGACCTGGCAATAGCGGTGCTTACCATGATTGGGGAACAGGTAGTGGAGACAGTTCCTTGGCCACCAGGGATGCTAATCTGGGTTGCACATGAGTCTCATAGCTGTAGGGGTCTGCACAGTCTCAGGAGGAGGGCAGGTATGGCCCAGGCCCACTCCAAGGTTGAAGATAGTCCAGGTTGAAAATTGTTTCCGTCTCAGTAGTGCACAGATCTATCTGCTAGATGCCAGGGCAAGTCTAGAGGATCCATCTCTGAGCTCTGGCCTGCATATGGGGCCTTTGGTTTCTACCATTTTTTTCCCAGCCGGCCTGGAACTGGCTCTCAAAGCTCCATGTTAGTTTTTGTGTCTTGCTCCCCAAAAGAGCGCTCCCAGCTTTCCTGCTTATGGGTGGAGGAGGGGTATTTAAGGCACTTGTCTGCCTTGCTTAATGAAGTTCAGCTGCTCTGTTCATGGGTGGGTTTTGATTTGGCTATAGGATTATGGAACTCTGACTAGCACTGGGGTTCACTGTGGTGAACCTGGTACTGGGTTTCAGTTAATAGGACTGGACTTCATTCTCTCTCCCTCTGCAATCAGGAAGTAGCTCTTCACACTTGCTGCTTGGAGTTGGGGCAGGGGTAAGGTGGGCAACTTATTTCTTTCTGCCTTCTTCAGTGCATCTTTTCATTTTGCTATCCAAAAAGCTGGCACTGTGGTCTCTCACCCGATTTTCTTAGCTTGTGTGAAGGCAGTTTGGGTGTGAACAGCTGTTCAACTTGGTGTTTCTATGAGGAGATGATCACTGGAGGACCTTATTCAGTCACCTCTTGCTGGGCAAATCCTATGAAGATGTCTAAAGACTAATTTTTCCAGTTTCTTAGAGCTTTTAGATGATAAAGCTAGAATTTAACCTTGGCTTTTTTGAGAACACATAAGTTACATTGCCTACCTGGAAGTAACCTTGAGCATTTGCCAAAGGAACTAGCTTTTATTAGACATGAATGAGCGTTCTCTGAAACCAGGTCAACTAAACCTCATTATGATGGAAATGCTGAGATCCAGGATTTACAGGGAGAGAGTACCAACGGTAAATATCAGTTCAGCACAAAGAAGTTCCTAGCAATTACACTTCTCTGCAGTGGAACAGGATGCAATGAAAACAGACAGGCTTTGGTCACCACTGGAGTATGGCAGGACAAAAATGTGTTTGGTCCAGGACAAGTCTTATAATTTTTTTTTCATTTTAATACTTTGGGTGTTTTTTTTTTCTTTTCCAGTTTACTGGTGTTTCCCTGCCCCATAGTTTTCCACCTTCCCCCTTTCTCCTGAGTACTAGACCTGGAGCAATTCACACACTTATCTTACCTGCCTGGCTTGATAGACATTTGGTTTGTTGCCCTTCAGTAATTTGCAGGTGTTTTAATGTCCTGTCAAATTTGATGGGTTATTAACATTTTAAAACTATTGCATCAGTTTATTTCCAGTGCAAAGGTTAATACAGATAACAGTCCATATTACCATAAACATTTGTGTTTTATTTTTTTGCACAAGTAGATAAAAACGTAAGAAAAAAAAGTAAGGAAAAATGTAAGGAAAGAAAGGATAACAATAACTGGTACTTATTGGATTATGAATGTGAGTGGACATAAACTTTGATTTTTCCAGTTTTGTGCCTGTTAATGCTTGTTGTCTCCTAATAGAGTCCTGTTTAATTTTTTGGGGGGGTACTAGAGATTGAACTCAGGGGCACTCGACCACTGAGTCACATCCCCAGCCCTATTTTGTGTTTTATATAGAGACAGAGTCTCATAGAGTTGCTTAGCGCCTCGCCGTTGCTGAGGCTGGCTTTGAACTCGGGATTCTCCTGTCTCAGCCTCCCTAAGTGCTGGAATTACAGGCTTACACCATGGCGCTCGGCTCTGTTTAATTTTTTAAAATGTCTTTTAGTCTAGGTTCACTCAGTCCATCCACCAGGGGTAGTCTTTGCTGTTAGTTTCCTGCTTATCTCGTAAGAAACTTCTATGCATGTGTAAGTGCATACACTAGCATATATAGCCTTTCTAGAAGAAAAAATAAGAGCACATTATATACATATTTCTTGACTTAGCTTTTCTCACTTAATTTGTCTGACAGTTTTTTTTTTCCAATACACAAATCCAATATTAAATGTAATATGAATGCCTGGCTGATTTTTTTTTTTTAAACAACTGATTTGAATGATTTCAAATTCACATTTGCAAAAATGATGTAGAAAGGACCCAGCTTTCCACAATAGTTCACTCAATTTCCTCCAATGGTTACATCTTACATAATTGCTATAAAATATCAAAAGCAAGAAATAGACATTAGTACAATGTGTGTTTTTCCCTCATTTTTTCACACGTGGATTCACGTGATCACCAGTGCAATCAGGATATGAAATATTCCGTCACCACATAGATCTGTAACTCTTTTACAGTTGCGTGTGCTCCCCCGTCTCTAAACCTTGCTAACCACTCTTCTGTCTTCCTTCCACAGTTTTGTCATTTTGAGATTATATAAATGAAATCTAGCATGTGACATTTTTGAGACTGGCCTTTTTGTTTCACTTAGCATAACGTCCTTGAGGTCCATCCAAGTTGTTGCAAATGCTGGGAAGTTCAAATTTTCTATCCAAAGGTTTAATATTAGAATCTGCTGAAATAATTTGGTGACAGATAAATGCGAGAAAAGTCATAACAAATTTATTTGATCATAGTTTTATATGACACGAGAGCCTTCAGATTGAAGACCCAAAGACCCATTTTTATACTTAGGTTGGATGAAGCATGGAAAGCAATTTAGAAATATGACTGGACTGAAGTGTATGACCTATGGGCAACAGACTGCAGGACAAAACCTATCAAGGCCAGCTTGTCCATATTCTTGGCCTCTGTGCAGCATTCCTTCTTCCTAGGAATAAGGTCTTATGATCTACAATCAAACAAGGTGGGTCACAGAATTTCTTCATGATCAACTATAGAAAGGTGGCAGAAAGTTGGAATAATATGATTGGACTTTATAGCTGGTTTGGTGAAAAAGAGTTCAGGTTTCTATGATCTGACCTGGAAAAGAGGAATTCCAGGTTCATGGTTTGCTTCAAGGGAGTGTGAGGGGTAAAAGACAGGAGGGCAAGAGAGGTCAGAGGGAAAGTGCTTCTGAGGACTTCACTTTAGGGTATGATTTTCTGGGCTCCAAAACTTGTATTCAACTTTGTCCCTTTTAGTTTTTGAATAGTGTTCCATAGATTGGGTATAACAGCATTTGTCTAACAATTTACCTGTTAATGGGCATTTTGATTGTTTCTAGGTTTTGGCTAATATAAAATCAGCTTCTATGAAAAATCATTTACTGATTTTTTTGTAAATATACATTTTTTATTTTTGTAGTATAAATGGGCAATTACTGGTACGAATGTTTAGGGTTTTTTTTTCTCTTCAAAGCTGCCAAATTATTTTTCTAAGTGCAAATTTTACATTCTTAAAGTGTGCTATTTTACATTTTCACTGGCAATGTATGAGACATCGGATTCTCCATATTCTCACCGGCATCTGATATTGACATCATGTTTTTTTTAAATTTATTTATTCTAATTAGGTTTACATGACAGCAGAATGCATTTTGATTCATTGTACACAGATGGAGCACAACCTTTCGCTTCTCTGGTTATACACAATATAGAGTTACATCATATGTGCAGTCATACATGAA